>BMAU01017014.1:1370000-1610000 GCA_019973935.1 Trichonephila clavipes
TTATTTTCATTTTACATATAAAAGAAGGCAAATTAAGATACATAAGAGTAGAAAAGCTTCAAGACTGTGTCATGCAGAAATAATTCTTTCTAATGGTTTGATGCCCAGACAGCTAAACAGTCTTCTTTAATAGCTCGTGGTTGAGGCTGATCAAATTGAACTACTAGAGCCCTATTTTGAGTACCTAACTCCCAAGAGGAATGAAATGCTCTAATTTAAGGTAAACTAAAAAACTTTAAATTCCCATCTGATATAAAATCTTTCAAACTGTAATACCAGTTTGAATTTAGCTCCATTGCTAGTTGTTTTTTGACTGAGAACTGAGATCCCAAACAATGGTTTTTAACGCAAAAAGCTGCATGTTGGTGTAGAAAATTGTTTTTTAAAAGTTTAAAAAAAAAATTAACACATTTAAAGAAAATGTTATCTGATAAATATATTAGAAATTTTAATTCACATTACAAACAATGAAAATGAGGAATGCGTGTACTTGTATATCATTTGTTTATTATTTCGTATTATTGTCTTATTAAGAAGCTTAATATATCAATATACGAACTTTTCCTTTATGATATATTTCAATGACAATTCTCGCCAAAAGTTTGTCTAGATCTCAAATGCATTTTTTTTTTGTTTATTCAGAAATGTTACTATCACAAAAGAAAGAAATTAGTAATATGTTAATCAAAAAAATTGTTTTTTGTATAGGGTGTATAAATTTTAACAGATAGTATCCAATTATTCCTTTCAACTAAAATATGCTTAATTTTGTTTAATTGACTTAGGTTTATTACTCTTTTAACTTCATACTCTTTATTATAATAATTAAGGGATTTTCAAAGAAAATATATCAAATAATTTAATTTTCGATTTTAATAAGTAATAGGAGTTGAATGAAGTTCAAATGTGCACTATACATATATTAAAGACTTTAAGAAAAGTATCAGGAGAACGTGGCACTATTTCAGAGTTTCTCAAACTGTGAGGCTCACTCTCCTGGGGGGGCGTGAGCATATTGAAAATAAAAGGTTTCAAAAAGGATTTTTTAGAATGAAGTAAAACAAATTGCTTTCTGACATAATAAAAATACACATTTACACTAATATAATTTATTTTTATCATCTGGTGATCATCAAAAATAAAAGATTCTACTTCAAATGGTTATTAGCTATCTTTGATCCTTTAACCAAATAAAAAAATACATTTTGTTTGTTTTACTGTAATCCCAAGATAAGAGATTTTTTATTACGTTTCTTTTAACCTCTAAAATACTACTTTTGATTATCATATATCTGACCTTCAAACTTACTGGCATGTTTGACGCCGGCTCTTTTCTTTTAGGAAAGTTGTAAATAATATTTTTCTGTTGCTTTTTTCCTTGTGAAGTAGTTTTATGATATATGGATTAGCATATTAAGCACTTTGAAGGATTATTTGGCCAAGATGTATTTTTATGAGTATTCTGAAACATATAATGCATAATGAAAAGCGTTTTACACCATTACATTTTAGAATATGCTACACTTTTCCCCATGAACAATTTTGGGGTTTTGATTTCAGTATTGTACGACTTATTATGGATTATAAATGTGAATAAGCAGAATATATAAAATTGGGCATATGTGATCTCTATTGAAGGAAGTTGAAACTGGCCAAGCAATTGAAGAACCTGCTGAAATAATACATACCAATCAAGATAGCGAAAGTAAATATGCGAAAAGACATGGAACGTTTTAGTTGAATTGAAATTTTCAAATGCTGCCTAAGTAACTCTATGAAGAAAACTATGAAACCATAAATGTAGCACTTCGTCTTGTCAAAAGATACAAGGAAGAAAAGATTCTAAATTCTATTTGTAGATCATCAGACGACAGCAAAACTACGATAACGTGAACAAAATACCACAGTTTTGCTAGAAAATAACGTTCCTGTATTGTTAGCGAAAAGTGTTTGTGATTTATGTCCTTTATTAAGGACATGGACATTTGGAACATTTTCTGTAGTTTTATTGGATTTTTTGTCTAATTATCAAAGTTAAATAAAAAAATCCTTGAAAGTAGGTAAGTATATTTTCTCTTAATTAAAGTATTCACTGGAAATTTGAGATTTTTATTGTGTATAGTAAAAATAATTATAAAGTAAATTATAAAAACAATAAAAACACGCTTTTATAGTGAATCGAAGTAAAAAGTAATATATATATATATTACTTAGAAGTAACATATACCAAATTTAACCCTCCAAGCGGTTAGCACGGAAAATTCCATCACTATACACATACTTCAAAAATGCACTGCACGGGTTTTTTTGCCTTCAAGTAACATTTTCAAAAGCGGATTAGCCGTACTTTTCTGAAATCCTTTCCCCCTTTTAAAGGTTTAACATCTTGAAAGATAATTAGGGACAGTGGAAGCAACACAGCAGGACACTGATAGGAAGTTTTATGGCTCGCAGGGAACCCCACCCCGTGTATTGACCCTGGAACAATCGTAAAAAATCGGATGGAAATTTCTTTACACCGCAGGAAGGGTTTGTTTGTTAGCTGGTATTTTAAAAGTTTTGAAAAGTCCCAATGCATAAGTAAAATATGTTACAATTCCCTTTAGTTTTCATATTAATTGAAGCTGTAACAAGTTGGGGCGTGTCAGTGCAATCTGCTATTTTATATAGTTAGACAAATTATCTTTTTTAAAGTATATTCTTTCATTTCATTTTTCTTCTGTTAATCAATGCTTTCAGTTTTTGAAACATGATTATTTCATTATAAGATGCCAAGAAAAATAATAAAATTCAAACACTTTAAAATTTGGAATCTCTTTTCAACTTTCTAACCACTAAAAATGAATAAATTTAAACTTCATCAAATCATTTGAAACATTTTCTTACACTGTGATAAAAATAATAACGAAAAAAACTAATTAAGATGTCTTAGTTTTTTATTTTTTTTTTATTTCAAAGCCCAAGTGTTCAGGGAAGTTTACGTACAGTGCCTAGTTATGAATTGTTTAAATACACCGAATTATATTTGAATTTTAAGTGCTTGAACTTCAGTTTATTTCAAAGACAACATGAATGAAGATCTTCCCACATTTTTTTTAACTTGAATGTTTGAATAAATGTTAATACAAAATATACGGAAACATTTACAGTAGACATTTATGCATATAAATAAACATAAAAATCAATTTTAAATTCAAGCTATTCAAAAACATTCGAATTATTGTTAAAAAATATCTTTTTATGGAAAATACCTCAACATTTATCTTTTTTTAAAGGTTAACTGAATAAGTAATTAAAATCTGGATATTTTTTGAAATCTCGACCGTATAAAGCTAAAAAGTTTATGTTAGAAATTCCATTTGAGATATCGAAAAAAAAATGTATAGCGCAGTTAAAAGTTATTTACGATAAGTTCTAGCAACTCTTTGATTATAATATAAATTTCAAATTTTATTATATAGCTTCTTTGGTATTTTTTAATATATTTCGAAGATTTCATACAATTCAGTTGAAAACTGCATGCTAAGAGCAAAAAATATACTAAAAAAATCGACGAATGTACAATAAAGTTTTACATAGAAGCAAAACTGAGAAGCTAAAACGTATGAATGAAAAATTTTGAGTATATCTGAAGTAGTTTTCGAAATATTTATTTTAAAGTTCAGATAATTGTGTGCGTTATGTTATACTTAATATTAATTAAATGGTTAAAATAATATGTTAATAATAGCACATGTATTCGTTTGATGACACATTCATATACTAATAAAAATTATAATGGTCATTGATGCGAATGTCAAGAATTTTATGTAATTTTAAATTCAGACATTAAGATATTGATGTAGAAAATATAAAACGACCATCTAAAATCCATGAAGAATGCAGTCTGCTATAAAATGATTATGACAAACAAAGTACGGAATTTTCACTTACTATGGCAGAGCCAGCATAGTCCGTCACGATCTGGAAAACAGAGAGGGAATGCGGTTTTGATGGATGTCGCTCTAGTTTTTAAATCTCTCAGGAAAAGAAATATATAAATTACAAATGCAAAAACTAAGTCTTGAAATTTTCCATACATTTTTATAACAACGAATTGTGGAATTGGCTCCCAATACTTTGTTGTGTTTGACATTATCTAAGGTAACCAACCATACTTTAGATAGATTTGCACTAATTTTCGTAACCGTATTCCTTTTTAAATTAATTCGCGCAGCCAAAAAAACTTTTTGCACTCTTAAAAATTTATGTAAGCTATAACAGTTAATTTTAATTTATGCAACTTGTTAAATGTTCATAATTAACCATTTCTGCCTAAACAGTTTACATGAAAAAAAAGTTTGGACTCCTTCATTCATTAGGGAATTATATAAGATTCTAACATTAAGTTTTTTTTTACCGAATGGGGTCGAGTGTTAGTGTATCGTGCTTCCACACTACAGGCCTTGGGTTCTATTAACGGGCTGGGCAAGGTCGATTCTGCCTTTCATTCCCAGTACATTGGGTCGATAAATGAGTACCAAGCTTGCTTGGGGTCTTAAACACGGAAGGTCCTTCAGACAGACCACCAAATCGGGACATCTGTTCATGCACTTTAGCGACCAATGGTCACGTATATTGGGATGGGCATAGTAGTTCCTGGCCCTCATGGATTGTTGTGCCACTGAGTTTCAGCTTTAAGTTTGAGGAATGCCTCACTAGGGGATATCCCTTAGATAAACAGGTATTTCCACTCATTTGCAATTAAACATTTCTCTTTCAATCACATTTATTTCTGAAGGAAGTTTGATTTTTCAAATGTTTTTGCTTAATAACATGTGTATTTGTGAATTATATTAAAATTTTGATCAATCCAAAATTACATGTTTTTTGCTCCTCTAAAAGATTTTAAAATTTTAGAACTGATCTTACAATCCATATACGTTTTATAGTAGTATATTTAAAAAGGATAAAGACATTTTTACGACTGTGAGAGCTTTTAAGCCTCGTTTATAAATATAAAAAATTGCATTCAGCTACAGTTTTTTACAATGTACTAAAATAAGTGGAGGAATAGGATATTTACATATTATGAATATTTTTGAATGCAGTAAGATATATTTCTGATTCAGTTTCTTTACAATTTGAATAAAAGTTGTAGACCATTTTGCGAAAAGTTTGATATTGAATATAAACCCATAGGCTGTTTAATATTGTAAAGTGTTTTATTTTGATACCAGCACACATTAAAAGAAGGATCATTTTCAGTTATATGATCAGCTTAAGTGATATTTAAATTTTAAAAAATAGTCTACACGTACGAAAACATTCTTTCAAAACCGCACACCACATCTCGTACTATATCTTTCCTACAGCAGGAAATATTTGTGTATACTGAAAAATTTAATACAGGATATATTTTCAAGTGTTAAATTTGTTTTTTTAAATTTGGTATGAATACATTGTGGAACTGTCGGTTAACTTCACTGAACAAAATTGTTTTAAGTGTACTGTTTTGAAAGACAAAATTAATTAGGGAGAACTTTTCTCAAAATAGAATTTGTAATGACTGAATTGTGTGAAAATGTACTTATCGATGTGTGACATTTTTCCTTGTAATAAAAGAAACAGAAAAATAAGAAAATAAACTTGGGTAGAATATGGTTAGAAGTACTGTCATGCGCATTTGAAGAAGTATATCCCTCATTTAAATTAAAAATTATTGACTGAATGTGTGTTATGTCCATCACAAACGCCGATGTAGAAAATAAATTTTTGTTTAATACAAGAAATTCGAAAAGGAGAACACTAGGAATGAAAATTTAGATTTTTCCGAAAAATATTCAGTTAACATAAAAATATCATTTATATGATTTTAATTAAAATAAATTAAAAGTATTGAAATCCTTTTTTATGTTATTTTAAATTAAAAATGTAATTGAATAGAGAATTATCGCTTTTGTTTCATAAATATAATCATCGTATGTATATCACCGTATGCACCATTTATTGTCTTATTGTTTAAAAAAGATATAGGGCCTTCGCTCTTTTTACCTCATCACGTTTTTGAAAAACAGGAAAGTGAGCGCGCTTTCTTACTCTCAAATTAAAAAATGAATACAGGATGCTTTTTTTCTTGTTCAAATCGCAATACCAATATATACATATATTTAATTTTTAAAAAATGACAGAAAAATAAATTTTTTTTGAAGAAAATATAATTATTTTTCAACTTCTAACACACTATTTATTTTCTTTTCCCACCTTTCTTTTTGTTTTAATTTTACTGTGACTAAGCATATAGGGGAAATGACCCAGTTGCGCTACAACTTTCAAACAAGATTGCCCAAGGCAACTTGACAGCTAGCTGTAAACGATTGATCTCTTGGTTCTTACTCTACAAAGGGACCGAACTGAGTCATAAAATTGGACCCGTTCGACCTCCCAAGTTTTAAACGGGGGAAAAGAAAGAAGTTTGTTGCATTTTTAAAGCGAATGTCAAAATAAGAGTAAACGCTTTCGGAATAACTTTTCAGGAGGATGCTAACCAGTCAGAGGGTTAATACTTGTCTTGCTAATTTTTACGGTTTATAATTATGATCGTTTTGTAGCTTTAACGCCAAAGTACATTATTATGGCTTTCAATACATTATTATTTTGAGAGGGGGGCGTGATAAAAATTATGATTGAAAATCGGGTCGTCAGTAGTGAAATTTTTAGAATCATTGCCCTATTCTAAATTCTTTTTATTTATACGCTCTGTGAAAATATTATATAAATGAAACCCGAAGTTCTCAAAAAAGTTCCGTATTATAAAATTTTTTCGTCAAAGAGCATTACAAGATCTGACTAATTGGTGTGCAAATATTAAATCATATGTATTTAGAACGTTTTTGAAATTTCACAGATATAAACAGGGAAAGCACATTTTATATTGAGTCTTTTCAGGTAAGTTTATATCGATCCATATGGAAGTTCTTAGATTAAACATTTTGCAATTCTGCATACTTATTTATGCAAATATTTCTACACTTATGAAATGATTGTGAATAAAACAGCATGGGCATCTCCGATTGCTATGCTAAAGAATATATATTTTGGAATATGGTGATGCATATAAAATACGGATTAACTGCGCTTCTCTTATATAAAACAAATAAAAACTATAAGGGCCTAGTTTCAAAAACACAACTTCGCTATTTTTCTGAAAAAAAAAAGAGAGATTTAATCTTTAATTAGTATTGCATTCCACGTAAATTCTGACTGCTATATTGCTTCTTTACAAAATTCGTAAAACAATTTCTTTTCTTTTCATTTCTGGCTATTCTACTATTTTTTTAAAACCAGATTACTGACGTATTTCAACGAAAGTGATTTCCATAATATATAGTACTTTCTGGTGTAAATATGTCAATTCATACAGCATTTGAGAAATTCTTTACAATTGGTGTTTGGTTGTAAGACGTTTATAAAATTAATGTGTATTTTAATGTTGTCTTCAAAAATAGCTTTAATGTTCAATAGCTTCCTTTAAAAACTAAATTTTATTTTATATTAAATTTATTTTTTCTAGAGATATAAATTTTATTCTGTTGATCAGTTAATATTTTTAATAGACTGTACGTTACTTGAACATTAAGTTGCTCTTTGTGTTGCAAATAAATTTCTTGTGTGTTGCCTAATCTATTTAATAAGCAAATTTATATATTTTTGAATATTAAAATATCTTCTTTTTAGACAGTTCTGAATTTTTCGTTTTTGTTTTTTAAGTTTTCGTGGTTTGGTTAATATAAAGTTGCATTTACATATTTTTTCTAATTGTTTAGATTAAATTTATTTATGTAAAGTGTAAACTTATGTTATGCAATGTATCAAAAATCTTAGTTTTGGCTGCTAGGTACACATGATAAACAAAGATTGCAGAATTATGTATAGGGCATAATAATGTATGTTAAATGAAGAACAGTAAACATTAGAAATTTTTTCTCAATTTGTAATTAAAATAAAAATATATTATTTTCAAGAAATATGAATATCGTTGAAAAAGTATGATGCTATCATATATTTCCATAAAGTTCAAAAATAAATTAATTATAATTATAAACCTCTTCTATAAATTCAACATCGCAATAAAACTTACAAAAGCATCTTAGATGAACTTACAAATACTACAATTCCTAAATATTTTTAACAGTTTTTAAAAACAATTCAGATAAACAATTTGTTTTTGATTCTTTGCTTACATACGTGCATTTGTAAATATATAATATAACACGGTATTTTACATAAAGGGGAAGGGGGAGTTTAAAAAAATTGTAATAATGCGTTGTAACTGATATCATAAAATTATTAGTACTGCACAATGAATTTGATAATGTATTTAACAATACAAAGTAAAGAGCAAATTTAATAATTATCAGTGATCTCCATGGGCATGTTACAAAATTGTATATAAAATTGAATACTTATCTTGAAAATTTGTATGGTTTAAAATTAAAATGTGGTATATTGTGCTTTCATATCAAAGTATATTATTTTTTAATTTCATTCATTGCTTATGTATAGAAAAGGGATGTAATGAAAATTAGATCACAAATATTGAAAGTTTGACAAGCACATATTTAATATATTAATACAACTAAGGAAATCAATTTGTTAAGCAAATGCCATTTGACCTCTAAACTATTAGAGTAAATTTTTTTTTGGGGGGGATGAGTTAACATCTTGTCAAAAGTTTTAACAGTAAAAAAAAATACAGGGACAAACTTTTGAACTTTAACGATAGGGAAACTGTTATTTTGAAGTCCTACTTTTTAAAATGCGGAAAATTGAGCCAACCAATTAATTTGCAAATAGGCTTGGTAATTTGCACACTGAGAGCCTTTAAGTTTTAATGGTAACATAAACATTTGTAGAAAAACATTAGATTTAAGGAGTGAAATTTATTTTTAAGGAAAAAAACTTCTGAAAAATTTAACAGTAGACGACAAAAGTCTTCTATTGCTACTTTATATATTTAGCCTTTGGTTGCTATTAATATTGAAAGCACCACAAAACTGCATTTGAGTTCTTTCATAGCAGCTAAGCTAAATATATATTTAGAGCATGGGCGGGTTTCTCTTACAGTGTCGAGCCCTTTCAATCAGTGTCTAGATAAGGTTAGTCCATTTACATCGGGGGTATAATCCGTCTTCTCAGCAGGTGATGCTAGACACAATCAGTCATAGCGTTACGTTGATGAATTGACCTCTCTTCTTGTTCAGTGGTTTATAAAACAAGCCGTTATTCATGACACCAGCAGTTGCATCTTATTCTAGATCCATGAATCATGTGACTTGATGATGAGAAACAAGTAAAAGATGAAGTTGGTTTTGGATATAACCACACATTTCAAACAAAAGAGCTCCATTGAACTTTGTATTCAAATTTTTCTTTATATTACTTTACAAGTAACATCCCAAGAATTGTTTTGTACATTTTTTGTTACTTATGAAATATCACGTTACATTACCCAGCCTGTATTTTCGGAAAAATAAAAGCAATATATATATATATATATATATATATTTCAATTTCATTTTATCAAGTAAAATTGAAGTTTACAAAAGCAAATTCCATGCAGTTTGATATCTAAGTTCCTTCGATTAATAATATAATTTAGGAGAGCTTCATAAACATTTATTACAAGAAATATAAGCACAAATTGATCAATTTATAAAGAAATGTTAAAGTTCATATGCTCTCTATTTTCTGTTCAGTTTGAAAACAATGTTTAAAGTTAGAAACCAAAGGCGAATAACATTATTCTCGTGCCAGTTGGAGGTTCCAAGTAAAATTCCAGTTTATATTGCATAAAATTTGCAAGGTGTGTAATTTTATGTAAACATAAAAATAGTAATAAATTTAGCTACAATATAAGTAAAATATTTGAGTAATACTTAATATACACACGCATATATGCTTGCTATATTTCGATGTAAAAAAATAATAAATGGCTAAATATTTTAAATATTTTAGATTTTAACTTACATAATACATAATGAGTGTCAATTGTTAATATTATTTGTATGTATTAAATTTATTTAATTTAAATCATAAACATTGTTTTCATGAAATACATACCTAAATATAGAATAATTCTTAATATTTTAAAATGATATATAATTTAATTTCCATTAATCTCATTTTTAAAACCCTTTAACATAAGTTTTACTATCACTACAACAGGATAATGTACAATTCTTGGAAAAAGCATATTAATATAGGCTATTAAAACTTTTGTTCAATGCAAATGAAGTTTCATTTTCTTCGGTACACACCTTATTTTCATTTTATCTGTACCTTTTGTCTCATAGATAGCTAATAAATTTATAAAGGAAAAATTACTATTATTTAATTACTTTTATATAAATTTTATTCATGCAATATATGTATATTTAAAGCAAAAAGAATGACCAAGCATTATCAACGGGTAAATCATTTTTTTTCTTTTGGAATTATGCTGCAACACACTAAATGAAATAGGCAAAAGAATTCGATTCATACCTATTGCAATTTTTTGCCTCAATCATTTTCATTTTCTTTTTATCTTTAACCCTTTCTAAGCTAATAGATACTATTTAACCCTATGATAATAAAAAAATTTACAGGGAAAAGAAAAAAAATACTTTTTTAACGTTACAGAAATAATGTTGTAATAACTACGAATTTCCCAACCTACAGTCTTATATGAGACCCGAGATAGGAACAGCTTCAGAAAGAAAACTTTCAAGGAAGTGCCCCACAAAAGATTTTTCTTTGAGAGGGGGTGGAAGAATAGGTGTCTTCGCCTCTCTAAGTATAATTATGGAGACAGCAATCATGTCATATCCAACCATTAAGCGCTTGCTCTTCACCACTACTTTCTCGTTAATGGTAGTGGTGTTCTGTCGCTTCCTGGAGCTCTGATAAAATAGGTTAGGACATTATTTTACACAACTTTTGACATACTTTTTTATTCTCCGTCTAAAACATACATCGTTGAAGGTTACTATCAGGAAAAGAAGAATATTTGAAGATGAAAGGATGCTAGAGAACCTTGAAGAAGTTTTAAGTTTAATTTTTATTTTGGACTTAAAGGTAAATTTTTACATTTGTCGCCAAATAAGAATAAGATAATGATTTTAGCAGATACATAGAAAGAAGGCGAAAATCAAATTATATCTAAGATAAAAATGTAAAATTTTGAAATTTTTAATGATTCCAATGAAAAGAATTGCATTTAAGGTATCCGACTACGTTCGGAACCATGACGTTGCAAAAACGTATAAATGAATAATATTTATGATATTTAGTGTCACTTTGATTAGAAAAAGTATATAAAATTTTTTAAGAGTAGTAATACAATAATAATTATTTAAGTACTGTATTTTGACAAAAAATAAACGTAGATAGACCAATTTTCAAAACATAATTCTTTTGTGAAAAATGCTTCTATTATAATATTTTGAATGTATATAGATCAGACCTCTGTACAGAGTCTCAACTAGAATTTTTGAAATATATAACTCAGAAGTGGGTTTATCCTAGTTTTGCGAAAACAGAGGGGAGAAATTTCAGACAAAAACGCCGATAATTATTTCAATTGGTTGTAACTCTGAAAAATAATGTGAATTTTTAAAATATGAAAGTTGAGCCTCTGTACAGAGATCTGAACTATATACAGTCAAAACATTAGTATAATAGAAGCATTTTTTCACAAAAAAGAAAACATTTTGAAAAAAGTTATTCTAAGTTAATTTTTTGCCGAAATATTGTATTTAAAAACTTTTTTTTGTCAAAATGTCCTTAAAAAATTTTTATATATGCATTGTAATCTAAGTGATACTAAATATCATGAAAATTATCCATTTATGTGCCTTTTAAAATCACTGCTTCGAACGTTAGTCGGATACCTTAATAAAAGACCTTATTGAAATGCAAATAATTTACACAAGAAATATCTTTTTCAAAAACTTCCTGTTTTTGATAGTGCTATAAAATATAAAAGAAGTTTGCATTTTATAAATAAAAATAAACTTATTGCATGATTTCTTCTTTTGTGCTATAAATATTTCAACAGAAGTAAATTTTTTTTAAAAAGTTTTATTGCAAAATTTTAAAAATTATTAAAATACGTTCTTTTATCTCAAATTAATAGCTGTTTTAAACATTTTAAAATGAACGGTTAACTCAGCTTAAAAAATATAATTTCTTTAAGAATATTAATATGACTTCTACATTAATTTTTTAAATGCTTATGTTTGTTTTTTTTATCAGAAACACATATATTTTAAGTGTTATCAGTAATATTTCAGGCTGTTATTGTTGAATGCCACTAATTTTCTTAAAGCCTTATGTGTTAATTGTAAAAGTGAAGTAATAAAAATTGCATACATTTATTCTATAAAAATAATACTACTGGAATTTAAGAAAATACTA
This sequence comes from Trichonephila clavipes, assembly GCA_019973935.1. Classification (NCBI taxonomy): domain Eukaryota; kingdom Metazoa; phylum Arthropoda; class Arachnida; order Araneae; family Nephilidae; genus Trichonephila; species Trichonephila clavipes. The sequence goes on from BMAU01017014.1 coordinate 1,382,439, forward strand.
TTTGCATTAAAAGTAAATTAAATATGAAAAAGTAAAAATCCATGACAATGCAATTTTTCTTGATTTCTTATTTATAAGAAATATTAACTCTTATATATAAGAATTGACACAGTTATTTTACTTAAAATTAATCATTACTGTCATAATTAAATACTTTGGTTGTACTTAAAATATGATAAAATAATAAATTTAATCTACCTTACAATACATTTTTTATTGCTCAAAAGAAAATAAAAACCCGAAGTTTTTTTGAAGCGCATATTTTAAGAGATATTTTAAGGTATTCAATGGCATAAAGAAATTTGTTAATTTGTATCAATATTCTCTTCTATTTTAATGCGTCGTAATTTATACAAGGGCAACTAAAATAGTCAGTTATCTAGAAATAAGATTCAAAATGAGATATCCGTTATTTTTTTCACTTGCAGGAATTAACGGTATTTTTTTTTATTTATAAACACCAATGAGAAAGGCAAAATACATTACATAATTACTAAGAATTTTTCCCGTAATTGCTAGGAATCTAAAAATCTCCTACATTTTATGAAAACTGTACTTTATCAGTGATTGTGAATTCTTAGTTACAAAAATTGCATACGCTATGTATATGTTAATGTAATACGCTATGTATCTAAATATTATGAGTTTTAAAAAAAAAATTCCTTTAAACATTTTTAAACGCTCGAGGCTATATATGGGATACGCATATGGAATATTTAAGAGCACCTGATTGCCTCATTTCTAACTTCTAAATTTATAAGCATATAGTCAACTTATTAATTCTATACAGTTTTCAAAATATCAAGAAGAGTATTCTAACCAAAAAAATTACGATTGCTTATTCAATACTTCAACAATTTTCCTTAAGATCCAATTTTTAAGGCTTTAATATTTCTTCAAGCATCTTTCAATATGTTTTCCAACAATACCCTCATTCACACACTAAAATTCCATCACCATGAACGCAAAAATGGATGAAATCAAAGTTTAACCAATTGCTTTGAATTCATTTAGAAATGTATTGTATGCGAATAAATATAAAGAAAAACAAGCACTAATATTTTCATTTTATTTAAGGCTTAAAGTGCAACTTTTTAACATTTAAAACATAAAGTGATATAAAAAAACAATACTAAATATTATTCACTAAAGAAAAAAAGAAAATTATGCATTATTAGAAATTAGGCATCATTATTGTTAAGCATCGTTTCTTTTAAATTGGTTTTATAATACTTTTATTGGTTTAATGATGTATTTTCACAATGTTTTGTTAGCATTCCTTTATCAGTTTTTAATCGTTAGCTTCAAATAATATGGCCTTTTACATTTCTTCGTTATTATAAGTCAAAATATAAGCTAGCACTTATCGAAAGGATGAATTTACACAACGCATGTAAATTGCTTCAATACTAACATAAGCTACATGGAAACCTCTGTAATTTTATCGAATTCACAAAGATTTATTCCATCAACCCTTTCAAAACATCAGGATTATTCGCTTTGATTGTCACTAAAATTCTAGAATTTTAACTAGATGCTGAAGGCTAAAGCACAATTTTCTGAAACATTTTGAAGCTGAAGATTGTTTTAACAATACTTTAGATATTATCTTATTTTTGTTCAAAAATATTTTAATAGAACAGAAAAATATCAGCTATCATTTAAGTGGCTTTTTGTCTCGCCCTAAGCGAAAAACGGTTAGATACTACCCTATTGGATTATAATAATGGAGACGCTTTGCTGAATATATTTAACTTTATGAAAGTCTTATCAGGGCTGGAAAATAGAAAATTGGTCCACTTACCGTCTACGTACTTTAAATGACGCTTTAATTCACTAACGATACGGTAATGATCCTATAGCCTCTCCAAATAATTTTTAAGGAAGAATTTTCCCCATTCAAAAATTAGACAATAATTGCTCTCATTTCCTCGATGCTTTTCATAAAGAAAATGAAATGTAGTGTCTCGATTCTTCTTTATAAAAATAAAACATTGTTGATATCGATATTACTGAATTTAGAAGCTAGGTATTTAGTGTAAAAATATGGTTCCGTCTTCACTTAAGAGATAAGGGTTGTGCAATATCATTTAATATTGAGACTATTGAATCACATTAGGTGATATGATAGGGTTTTTCTTGCTGATATAATTTAAACGTACATAAGCATACAATTAATTTAATTTGGAACTACAGTTTTAAACTCCTGGGCTTTTCAGATTTATATAACGAGGATTTTCTTAAATATAAATTTAAAAACTTAATCAAGTCTTATGTAATTTTTCAATATGCATGAATGTTACCAAGAGACAACGAGTATTTTTAATGGTATTATCTGATATAAACTCTTTGTCTGGTTCTTACATGCAATTGTGAAAAATGCAAATAAATATTTTATCATCTTTTAGCAATTATTTATATTTTTAAAATTTTCTAATTAACTGTCACTAGTTACAGATTATAAAATATTACTTTTTACATTGTAACGTTCCTCATTGACTTATAATAAATGTTTATGAAATAAAATTATTTATTCTTTATTTTTCTAACTATCCTCTTAGTCATTAATAATATTAAATATTTCATTAAAAGAAATAGTTTGGATTATTATACTTATCACACTATTAAATATTATTCATATATATATATATATATATATATATATATATATATACATACATATTAAAGTCATTATTTATTTATAAACTGCATATTTATTTATATTTTTTTTTCCTTTTGTTGCTTCATTATATTAGCATATATAATTTCTTGTCACTATAAAGAGTACTACTTCCTTGAATTCTCTGTCCCACTTTTTTTTAGAAATAATGACTTGAAAAATGATAAACTGATTCTATGAAATTTAAATAAAAACTGAGCATGTTTTTAGTAAACAATAGTTGTAATATAAAAAAATAATATTTAAAAGAGGAGAATAATTACAGAAGTACAATAAAATTTCTTAATAAATACATATTTATATATTTGACTTCTTTTTTCTTCAGTCATCTCAACCAAAGTAATATGTTATATAAAATGTTATCTTTCGTAATGTATGTAAAACATTTTGAATATCTATCGTCTTCAGAAAATTTTGTTTAAAAAATTGAGTTTGTTCAGTCTCCTGTTTAGTTCAGTTTTGTCTTCTTTATGTTTGGAATTAAATTATATAAAACCATTTCAAAGCAAAATTCTCAATTTATGAAGACGTAACTACGAACAGTGTTGCCTTTGAGGAGTAGGAATAGCGCGCATTTTTTTAGTTGTACAAGTAGACATCATAATTTGCATTTAGATGTAATAACATAAAAAAAACCTATATCATACTTATGTATTTATGCAGTATCATAAAAATAATAAAAGTTTAGCTTTAGAAATAAATTAAATCGACTTTGAATGAATTTACTATTTTATAACTCCATAAACTACGCTAGCATTATGATGAGAAATTATTTAAGTGTTATTTAGGTGTTAAAATTAACTATGATAAGAGTAAGAATGACTTCCACAATCTTCCATCCATTCCAATTTTAATAATACTTATAATGAATTCAAATTAAGGATCAGATGAAACATGTTATGCATTTAAAGTTTGAATAGTTAGTGTTTTGTTTTTGCTGAACCTTCAAGTTTAATGTATTTCAATATTGTAAAACTGCAAACAATAATTTATACGGCGGTTAGCTCCAATTGTTCTTAATTTGTCATTTCTAAACTCCAACTCATTCAAATTCAAATTGAGCACAGGTAGAATACACCAAACACTTAATAATAAACAATAACGAGAGGTTTTCGCTCGTGGCTATTTGCATCTGCTTTCTTCACATAGCTGGCACGCTGCCTGGTTAAGAGTTCACAAGGTCAAAAGAGGGTGCACTATTATCAGTTCTTTTGCCATTCCTTACAATATTATAATATATATATATATATATATATATATATATATGTGTGTGTGTGTGTATGTGTGTGTATATTTAATTTTAATTTACCACATTAAATGAAGAATGGTTTCCATAGTCTATTTCATAACAGTGAAATAAATTTTATGACATAAATAGTCGATATAAATTTCCAACTAAATGCTGATCGATTTATATATATACTAGCTGGTATACCCGTTCTTCGCCCGGGTGATCTGAAAAATTAAACAACACAGATTAAATAGTAATAAAGTTTTTAATGAGTTAATTTTACGTCAATTGCAAAGTAAATGAAAAAGGCTGTTTGCATATATCAGCTAAACAAAAAAAAAAAAAAGAAAAAAACACCTTTTTAAATTTTAAGTATGTAGATCTTATAGCTGATAAAAAGGATTTTTTTTAGAATTAATAACTCCCCGTAACACTCTTGAGCAGGGGTGGGCATCAAGTCGATCACGATCGACCAGTGTACCGCCAAGACATATTGGGGTGACCGTCTGAACTAATATTGAAGACATGCATACTAAAAGAAATATGTTTGTGGAACATTGATGCCAGCTAACTGGAGACTAGGGGGACAGCAACATCTTGAAAAAGTTAGAAGTAGCTCCTACTGAAAGAAGAAAAGTCTGCCCACCCTTGCACTAGAGGGTCGATTTTTGAAAATACCTCCATAAGCTGATCTCTGATCAGCAAAAGTAACACATTGTGAAAGGTTTTGTGTAATTAAAGCTTAAAATAGTGTAAATAATTTATATCTGAAAGTGCAATACATTAATATTACTTTCTGTTGTATTTATTTTATTGTAAAATTCGCAAGCAACACCGTTTCTCAAAATATAATGGCGATTTAATGAAAAGAAGCGAAATGTTAACGATAGAGTCAAGTTGGCAAATGTCTAGCTACTTTCATAGCTCGAGCTTTATTAGAGCTTTGTAAGACCCGCCGTGTAGGAAGAGCGATGCACGTTAATACTTTATCCACCACATTATGATTTACTGCAGTTTTTTTTTCATACAATATTTTTTTAACACTACATTGAAAATTCAGGGATATACATAAACAGAATACTCCACTTTGGGAAATTTAATCCGTTAGAGCTAATAAATAAAGATATTCCATTGTAAAATTAACTATATACACCGTTCACTTAAAATAAAAGTCAAATCATTTTCTAAGGTCATTAACATACAAAAACATAAGCCACTTAAAATTTGACTTAAACATTAACTACTAACCACAAACAAATTATGGAAATTTTTCCAAATGATGTAATGTGAAAGAGAAATTTTATTTACTTTAAGTACCAGAACCGATAAAAAAGCATTTATTTTGAAAAAAAGATAAATTTTTCTTACTACCAAATGTACATAATAAAATCATAAAAAAGCATTCAAATAAAGAGAGATTTATAACAACCTCTCCCTTCAAAACAGTTTTATTCTGAAATAAAAAAAATAAGGGATTATGCTGATCACAGGAATTAATAAGAAGCGAGTGCCTTGCGTATCCAAAACAAAAATAGTTTCTTCATATGCAAAATATAGATAAATGCTGTCGTGGGCTTTTTTGCAGCGCGCGTCAGAATTGCTTGCCGATGGCAGAATTTTTTCCTACTTACTTGACAGATATCGTCATATTTTCGACACTTCACACAATATCTTTATAAATTATGGCCTATGTGTTATTCTGATGTTTAAGTTTCTGTTTACTGTAAAGTTCCATTAAAATCCATTCAGTTGTTCTTGCGTGAAAGACGGCCAAACATCATCACAAACTTTCGAATTTATAATATATATATATATATATATGTATGTATGTATGTGTATATATATATATATATATATATATATATATATATATATATTCTAAATCGGCTGAATAAATGCAACTAAAACTTTGCAGACGTGGCAAGTCTCCCAAGTGTAAGAGCCATTTCATTGTTGACGACATTTAGTGGAGGGCCTCTCTACCAAGTTTGGACGCTTGAATTAATTTAATTCTAGGTCTCCCGTCGAATGCTAAATATTGTCATTATTTAATATTTTCTAGAGTACCAGATCCAAATTGTTATCCAAAGGATTTTTTATTTGACACATAATCATGTGACATGAGTGCATCCCGAAAATCTACAAAATCCAGCAGGTATTAAATCCATCACTTTGGCCTTACGAAGAGGAAACGCTACCTCTAGGCTACCGAGCTCACATTACCAGCCTTTTGTGCTTTTATAATTGTATCTGAATTCTTTAAAATCATGATTTTTTTACGTAACATTTTTTTATGATTTTACTTCATAGACAATCTTATTAGCTTTAAAAAAATACTCAATTTGTTTGTCATTCACTGGAACAAAAACTACAAGTGTTTTACTAAAAGAAGATGCCATAACTTGACATAAGATGACAAACATTAAAATGCATTTTTCTTGAAAAATGTTTTTTTCGAAAACATTAAACGGGGACAGCGATTACTCTCAAAAAGTTTTTAAAATAATTTGCTGTCATTTTTTGTGTATGTTCTGTATAACAGTACAATTGTTTAACCTTCAGATTTATTCATAACTGTTTTATTACAAAATTTACTGTTTTTTATGTGAATATAATCACTGTTTTTTAAGCAATTTTATATAATTATGAAGTTAAAGTGCTCTAGTTTTTGTAAAAGTTAATATATTTTGTGCAGGTTATTGCAAAAAGAAATAGCAAAGTAATTGAGAATTTGTTCATTTACTATTTGTGCAGAGCAGACACAGTTTATGTAATTCCTTGTCTATTTTTACCCTTTTTTTCCCATTTTAGTAATAATAATTTATTTTTCTCTTAGAATATTAGATTTTTTTTGCTTAAAATGTACTAAATAAACCTAAAAACTACAAGCAAATCTCCATATCTCCTCTTTTAAAAAAAAATTTTTTCGCAAGTAGTCAGATATCTTAAATGTTAATTTTTTAATATTTTTAATATATATATATATATATATATATATATATATATATATACTATTTTGGTATACCTGTTCTTCGCACGGGTGAATTAAAAATTAAAAATACAGACTGAAGGAAAAAGAAGTTTTTGATGAGTTAATTTTAGGTGAATTGTATAAATTAAACACAAAAAAAGCTTTTTACGTAACTCATCTGAACAAAAAAAAAACATGTTTGCTAAATTTTATGTGTTTAGATATAATTGCTTATTTTTTTATTATTGTTATTATTATTTATGATGCCCCTTAACTTTGTTGTGGGTCGATTTTGAAAACACCTACCTGTGTGTGTGTGTGCTCAGCAAATGTAACACAATGTTACAAATTTTGTGTAATAAACGCTTGATTGACTGATTGATTGATTGATTGAATATTAACGTCGCACTGTTCAGCTACAAGAGGGCTTTTGGCGACGGACCACGTAATTTGCAATCGTTGAGACAGAAGGCTCGCGAAACAAAATAATTCCTAGTAAATAAAAATAATCCCTACTGCAGTGCTTCTCAAACTTTCAATACTGGCACCCCCCTTTTCAATCACAATTTTTATCGCGCCCCCCTTATACATTAATAATGTACTGAATGCAATAATAATGCACTTTTTTTTTTTACGCTAAAGCAATAATCTTAATTATAAACCGTACAAATTCATGACATAAGTATTAAATTTTGTATATGTTGCTTTTAAGCAAAAAAAAAAAAAAAAATAATAATAAATAAGTAATAGGATAATTATTATGTTATTTTTCCTTTTTCTAATTTTTAAATTGGAACATATTGCAAAATGCGGTGGCTGCTTAGAAGACAAAATATAGATATCAGCCTTCTTTTTAGAAAGAATTCAGTGGGTCAATTTCTAATCATAAGCATTCCTTTGAAAAATTTGCTCTGTAAGACAAGCCCATGGAAGTCGCTAATACTTATTAAACTTGTTCTTAATTTAGCATTAATTAATTAGTTATTAAATACTCTGTGCAGCACTGATACATTAAAAGTATACCGGCTGAAGTACCCGCTTTTTGCACGAGTTCATTTATAAGAAAATTAAACATTATTGATATAATCCCTGAATTTTAAGGATAGTTAAGCCAAGTGCGCGACAATGTTTACAAAAATGTAAAATTATTTTTTTTTAAATCATTGCTCAAATTATAATTAGTTTTAAGCGAACTGTAATTTTAAGCCTCACAGAATTAGCATTTAAAATTGATGTTGAATAATGAACAATAATATAAAATTCCGATGAAAAATAATTGTATTATTTTTAATACTTAAAGTGAAAAGACTTCAACATGTTTTAACTCTGGAGCAGGCACACACTCGATACTAATGGTCGAGTGGAATTATTGTGAGTCGTCCCACACACAATCCTTTTTTTATAATTATTTTTATAGTACACAATAAAAATCGTAATTCCAGTGAACAATTTAACTAAGAGAAAATATACTCACCTACTTTCAATGACACAGAAAATATTTTGGAGAAAAAGTTATCACACCGGGGACTCAGTCAAAACAAGTACCTTAAGATTATAAAAAAACGTTTGTCACTCCCATAAAAGAGGGAGAGATATGTGACAAATATATTTTAGTTCACACGTTAAGACTGTCAAACAGGAGGATAGTGTCAGAGCCATTGGTAACAATTAAACAGTTTTGCCAGAATTACCGATTTCGTGCACTCTGTGCTCGGCGTGACAGCTCCGGAATAAAAGGGTATTTATTACAATATGGATGTTCTAAAAAATTATGTAAAACGTTTTTCATTATGCTTTATATGTTTGGGAATCACCCATAGAAATAAATCTTGACCAAGTAATCCTTCAAAGTGCTCTGTGTGCTTTTCCAAAAATCATAAAAATATTTTACAAGGAAGAAATCGCAGCAGAAATAGTTTATTTTCAACTTCTCTAAATGAAAAAACAAATACATAAGAGCAGAGACGTAACTAACCGTACAAGTAAGTTCGAAGGTCAAACCGCAGCAAATACATTCTGCTGCCTACAGCTGATGACAATAATATAACAGTGATGAATTTTTTATCTTTCTAAAATTTTTTTTTGATTATGGGTCTGGATTTTTTTTTTTCTCATTTTGGTTTGAAAAGAAACCGTAGTAAAAAAATCTCTCATCATGGGATTACAGCAAATCTAATAAAAGGTTTTTTATTTGGTTACAGTATCAAATATAGCTAAAATGAAATTCTGAAGTAGAAGATTTTATTTTTTATGTCGTAATATCGCAGATGATATATATAAGTTATATCAGTGTAAATGTGTATTTTTTATTATGTCAGAAAGTATTTTGTTTTACTTCATTCCAGTAAATAATTTTTTTAATCTTTTATTTTCGATATGCTCGCGCCCCCCTTGTACGTTTATCGTGCCCCCCCAGGGGGCGTGCCCCACAGTTTGAGAAACACTGCCCTACTGAATAAAAATAGTCCCTATAGAAATGAATAATCCATATTTGAATCGGATGTTGCTCACTATTTCATTGGTTTTAATTTTTTTTCTCGGAATCCTAATTCTTTTTTCTAAAATAAAGGTAGCCTAAGTTATTCCTTATAACATTAGCTATCTGCCAGTGAAAGTTTCGTCAAAATTGGTCCAGCCGTTTTAGAGATTACCTGGAAGAAACAGACAGGCAGAAAGACAGATAGATAGACACACAGACAAAAATTTTTAAAAATTGACTTTTTCATGTAAGTACCGTGTATACATTTAAATACATTTAGTAAAAAGCTTTTAATTTCAAATTACAAACAGACACTTCATTTATATATATATATATATATATATATATATATATATATATATATATATATATATATATATATATAGTCTAATTCTCTACAAACAAGAGATTAACATTCATCAATCACATTCGAAAAACACATAGACAGTAAAAAGATCATACAATGAAGGACACTAGATTAAAACTTATAAAATTGATGATGCAGTATTATATGAACAATGCTGATTTAGGACAGCTAATACATAAAAAAATACATGAAAGTGGGTTTGAACATGTTTTTTGGCCAGTCAACCTTCCACTTTCATGTAAATAATACGGAGCAAAAACCTATTGAAAGTAATGGATAGGAATATCTAAATCCATTACAAGATAGAGGTAACTTACCTAAAAATTGCACTTGAAAATGCAGAGCCCGTGCTAAGTCTGAGTGCAATAAATAAGTTATTGCCAGATTCTGCACCCAAATGTATATTCAAATCATGTAAAAGGCTGAAATGTAGCACATGAAAGTTTAAAAAGAATAGAAACAAAAATTATATATGTATATATATATTAGTAACTCATATATACATGTATTGCAATGGATTTAATTCCATATTCAAGAGAGACGGCGCACGTACAGAATCTTATTATTGTTTATTAATGCATCATTTCATGACAATACTGAACCTATTGATAGCGGACATTGTATCACTGAGACACGATCAAGTGAGGATGTCAATACTAGTACATGTACTAAATTTTCCGAAATCCCATACCATACAAATGAGGAAATATTGATGTTTGAGAGATTCAAGGGGCGTTAGTCTTCTAAACGACACGCCTCAAGTGGAAACCAGACTCAAACGCATAATTCATAGAAATTGGTGCTGGTCATCAGGCCATGATCATGACCAATAAGGTATCATGATCTGAATATAATACTTGGAAATTCTGAAATTCCGTTCCATGTAATATGTTGAAAGTTTCACCTTTCGGATCAGAATTCTTCTTAAAGTGAAGTAGGACGTCACAACATTCAGCTCGATAAACATTCCTAAGTAATTAGTGCATTTTATTGTCTGATTTAAATGCAGTTTCTATGTTAATTTTAATATATTTTTCAACCAATCTGACTTTTTGAAAAAGAAAAAAAATCGTCATCTTGTTATATTAATAAGTACTAAATTCTTTTTTTCAAAATTTATTCTAAAATTTTAATTACCTTAAAAATACAAGAAAACTATTTTGCACTTATACGTTTCTCTTACACCATTCTCTGACTTAATTAAAAAAATGCAGATCATTCTTATAGGTCCAGATTTATAAAAGAGCAAAAAAGGAAAAATTAATTATACGTTCTTTCAAGTCGATGGAAGAAATGTTTCCAGATTAACTAAGCTTTTTTTTATACGTAAAATTACTTAGAGAGGATACAAGTAAGTTTGCTAAGAAAAAGTCTCCATGGTTTGGTATACAGGAGATATCCAAATAATATGAAAACCCTTCACCTTTTTAGATACAATTAGGGAGGTAACCATCATGTCATCCCCAATCGTTAGACACTTGGCTCCTACTTTTACTCCTTATTTTTCCTTAATAATGGCGGCAATGCTCTAACACTATGCTAGTATTTGGTAAAATGAATTGAAGAGTGAATTTTTCTTTGTTTTTGAGACGTTTTCTTTTTTGTTCAGGATGTGCATGGATAAGGACTTTTGTAAAAAAATGAATCAACTGTGAAAAAAAAAATGCAATATGCAATATATAACAGATTGGAGCAGATACGGTGTTATGATTAAATTGATTGGATCCTTCAAGTAACAGAAATAATCGCATAACAAGACTCAGGTAACTTTACATTAAAACATTTATTTCAGATTGGAAGGAGTTCTGAGTAAAGAAAATTGCTTATCATTATTTATTTCAATTTGTTTATTTAGGTTTTAGTAAACATTGTATTTCTCTCACCTGTACTCAAGCTAATATACTAGCATTTATATAAAAAATAAGCAACATTCGTTTCCCCCCCTAAAATAAATAAACAAATTTTATATATTTTATCTTTAAACTGAACAGACAATACAATCATAGGTTTTAGAATTTAGTGCTGTCCATCCGGTACAATGGCCACTGACGCTGACTGTGATGTCATAGGTTCTGGGTTTGAATTCCGGGCAAGGTGTGGGTGTGTGTAAATGTGGGGGTACTCTAAATAGCTATCGAGCCACATGTCATTTCTGGAGTTTGGTGAAATTGGAAGAGAGGTGAGGGGCCCCTAATTTCTCCCCTCCCCAAGGGAGATCAGGGGGCCTCCCTCTTTCAAATTTTGGGAGAAATCGAGCCGAGAATCACACAATCACCAGTATGACACTCTAAGTTATGGCAAACAGTAGACGTAAATGTAGTCATATGCCGTGATGAATTTCGCGGTCTTTAGCTGATGTTTCTGTCTATCAGGATGCATAAGTGACAACTACAAAATTTAGTGATCAATTTCCTAATGTTAAGGGATTCAATAATATTTTAGCACCGTCTTTGACCTTCGTAAAAGTTTAGAGTAAACATTTAAAATAATAAATGAGACAAATGATTTGCATTTTTTTCTTTTTTTACAGTTAAATAGTTTTCTTTATCAGTGCTAATATCTATTCCTTTGAAAGACCCTTTCTGTAGCCAGCTTCCAGGTTTTCAATAAAATTTAGTTAGCGTTACACTAGCCAATAAACGGAGGATTAAGACACATATTTAAATTATTTTTTTTAAAAAAACAGGATAGTTTTCAACTTTTGTAGCTGACCACCAGTCTGCATTCTGGTTGTCTTTTTTATAAATAATGAATTATATGAAACACTATTTTGTATTCAAAAATTTATGATCAATGTATTTTAAAATGATAGTCCCAAAAAATCTCTGCATTGCATTTATAAGCAAAAAATACAGTAATAAAAATTGTACTTTTTCTCTAATTGCATCTTGCCTTTTCATATTATATGGGATGTAGTGTAAAATAAAATATGCATTTTGCTGTGTGTGTGTGCTTTTTAAAATATTTGCTAAAATGTCCATTATTTTTGGTTAATATGGAAATTTATTTGGATTAGGCAAGCAATATATATTTATATATATATATATATAATCAGAACTATGAATATAAGAATTAAAGAATATAGATCAGACATAAGAAAAGATACATCAACAAAAAATATAGGTAGGATAGAGATACACCAATTTAATAAACATGGTTTTGAAGATGTTGTGTTAAATATTATTATAAGATTGTTTGTTCCAAATAAGATAAAAATATTATGGTATGAAAATGCTTACATTGGTGTTTATAACGCTATGTAACCTTAAGGATTAAATATGATATGTAACAGCAAAAATTTAATCCAGGCTTTGAAACAAAATGATAAGGAGTCTGTATATAATGGTAGAAATAATGGTAATAAGACTAAAAGAGAGATTCGGAAAAGGTGGACGCAAAATGCGAGAAAATAGAGGACGGTATACAAAATTAAAAAATAATTAAATAAGTTATTACAAGACTTTGAGAATAATTTCAGTGTTGGACAAATAAAGTATTTCTTATTTGAACTTTAAAAAAAAGGAAATAATAATAGTTTTAAATCTATTAAAAAGTATTGGATTAATAGATAATCATGGATCACACTTAGTCATGGGTCTATGCAAATATATTGCTAATAAATTCAATATAATATAGAATGCTGCACTTTGTTATATATGAATTGGATACAATTTCTGAAATATTTAAGAAGTATATGGATTTATTCCCGGTGAGAAATGTTTTGATAAAGCGAAAATTCAAGTATAATAAAAAAATGGTGGATCAATTTTTAACTAGATAATAATATTAAGGAAGTGGTAGATCAAAAAGAATGTAGATGCAATGATTACAGGAAATACGTGGACGAATATCATGGGCCCGTAGTAACAGGCAACCTAGAAATAGTTCAAGATCAGAAATTAAGAGAAACTATGTGAAAAGGCACTAATTATCGATTAACTATTTCGAATAGCAATTTAAATGTAAAAAAACAGCTCTCAGAAAATATTAACAATTTTATTCTCAATATTGCAATAAAATATAATTTATCTACTCAGGCCTTAAAATAATATGTTTTTCATGTTCTCAGGGACTTAATGAATTTTAGTTTTAGATCAAAAAATGATGTCTCTTATAGAGAAATTGAAATACCAATAGAAAACTTACAAAAAACACTTTGTGATGGACAATGTTGGTAAAGTCCCAGGAAATTATGCAACAATATGTAAATATTACTATAGTAAGTTAATTAATGATCATATAAAAATAATAATGCATATGAATAGAAGATTAAATTTAGAACGAAATTAACAAAAGATTCTTGGCGTTTTGTATGCAATTAGATATTTCTAGCAATAAAATTAAAAATCCCCATATATTTTTGACTTCTAAATTTCATAAAAGTCCAGTCAAATTGCGCAGTGTAGCAAATGGGCTCAATACTTATTTACTAAATACTTATTTTACAGAACATATTACAAGATACAATACACAAATTTAAAGATAATTCTATTATAAAAATCAGACAAGATGTATTAAAGAAGGTTGAGCAACAAGAGGTATTTTCTGTGAATGGGTTCGATTTCGAAGATTTATTTAACTCCATTAAAATAGAAGATATAATTCAGGTACTTTCATGTGCATATGAGAAATATGGTTTAAAATGTTACATTAATTTTGAAAAATTCAATACACTAATTCGACTTGTAATACAGGATAACTTTATTATTTTTGATAAATTTTACGAACAAATTAAAGGATTTCCTCAGAGATGTGGGCCTGCCAGTAATAGTCTCGCTAACCTGTATTTACACCACTATGAATCAAATTGAATAAATGACCCATCTTGCCTCTTATTAAGATACATGGGTGTTACATAATTGCTATAGGTCGTGACAGGGAATTTAAACTTAGCATTATTTTTTATCCGGAATACCTAAAATTAATACAGACAAATTTTAATTCGAGCAAAGTTGAATTTTTAGATTTATATTTAAATATTATTGACACCAAATTATATAGCAATATCTATGATAAAGGGAATCATTTAGCTTCAATGTTATAAAGATATGAACTTCAATAGTTGTTTACATATATCAATACTTAGAAAAACATACATTTAAATTTTTTTGATGAGAAATAATAATTTATCTACACGCAACATTGATAAATTCAAGAACATCCAGAAATTCATATTTGGTTGCATACAGAATGATTATCCCATCAAATTCTTGAGAAAATACATAGATCAAAGTTATTTCTTAAAAATCTCTCTAAGCTCATAAAAATGGCAAATATGTGAAGGTTTACGATGGACTTTAGGAAATGCACAAATCCACCACACAACATTAGGTCCACAAAGTTAGCTTTTTAGAGGTCCAGCTGTAGAGAATATATGCAATCCACATATAGGATACATTTTAATACACACAAAGATCAATATTTACGCGACTACACCTTAAAATTATTTATGACCAATCAAACAACTTTTTTGCATACAATCTGGTTTGCATCGAGCGCCAAATAATTAAACTCTAATGTAAGAGTATGGATCATTTAGATTGACATAACATTAGTGGGAGTTATGAGCAATATAAAAATGGTAATTGTTCTAGGAAATATGCAAAATTGTGAATTGAAGTATTGATAGGATGCTCTTGATCATTTACGCTTTTCATTAGTGAATAAAATGTGTTTTAATTTGAACTTTCGGATTTTAGATATTTTTTCTTCCTATACGACTTATTATAAAGATGGGTGCATCATCTTCAGTGTCCGATGGTTCACATATTTTATGAACTTAATTGTTTTAGAATTTTAACACTTTAATGTTATAATATCTTTCAGAAAGCGATGGCGAATAGTTTAACTTTTTAAGCATTAACTTTTTAAAATTTAAAATTTAAAATTTTTGAGAATTGGATATTTCCCGATCAACTTACCAAGTGGCGAAAGGGGGAAGATTGGCGCCATCAAACTAGTTTAACTCTACTTATCGGTTCTAAGTCCAAGGTTACAGTTGGATAATTTTTAAATTTTGATTTTCAAAATTCTTAATTTTTTTTTTTTAAAAACGTTGGAATTTTATTTTCTGTATTCGCCATTGATATTTTGAAATGGGATTTAGCATTTTAAGATTCATATAATTTCAATTTTTTAATTGATTGTGAAATTGTTAATGATTTATATTTATTTTTAAAAGGTATATATATATATATATATATATATATATATATATATATATATATATATATATAATGTATGTGTATGTATGTATGTATAAATATAAATTATATTCAATTTTAAATTGCTATCAAAATATATACAGTGATTATGAATGCAAAACGTCATTAATATAGAATTGAATTAATTATGAGTATTACAATTGAATGTAAAAAAATAGCGTATCTTCAGACTGGAGTGTTTCTTAAACAATGAGGCGCCTCCTCTTCATGAGGGCGAGATAACCCATGAGGACACGAGCATACCGAAAAGCTAAGGCAAAAGAAAATTATAATTTTAAAAAAAAATTATTCATTTATTGAAAGGAGAGAAGCACATCATAATACATTCTGACACAATAAAAAAAAAATACTCATTGGCACTGATATGATACACTTATAAATGTAGCAATACTGGACAATGTATTTGATAATTAATTTAACTATATTACGTTAAGAATAAGTTTCATAATAATCACACACACACAGTGACGACATGGGCTTGTCATAAAATTATATTCAAAATTTTTAATACTTATTTTTATAATTTGTTCGGTTTATAATTTAAGTCGTCTTGTTGCCTTATGTCAAAATATACAATTATTGAACTCAATACATTGGTATTGTATGGAAGAAGGAAAGGTGGAAATTATGGTTGAAAATTGAGTCACAAATATTAAAAGTTTGCGAAGCACTGTCATACTGTACGAAGCTAAAAAAAGAGATATCTAAAAACTGTCAGTACAACACTACTTTTAATCAGTCAATAAAATACACGCACACACACGCGCGCATCAGTTTCACAAAATCAATGATTTTTAACATAAGTAAGCTATCTCAAAAAAAAAATGGTAAATTCATTAAGTTAATTAAGTCAAATGCATTTAAAGTGAATACATACACTCGGGAACATTGAAAATAGCGACCAAAGTAGAAAGGTAAGTACAATCTCTAAACTTTGCAAATAAGTACAACGTAATATGATATGCAAATGATCTAAGTTTTGTGCCAATACGCATGCTCATACACGCCGAGGTGTCGCTAAAATCAGGAAGAGGGTGCTGAATAAGCCAGTGCAAATTCGAAGATTCATAAACGTGACGATTACCCGCCAATTGTAGGAAAACTTTGGTAAGCAAAACATGCCAGGTAAACGGGCTAGAAGACATTTCTCACAGTTAAGCGAGTTTGAGAAATGCCTGATCATTGGGATGAAAACTGCAGGCTGGTCGAAGCGCCGTGTTGCTGTCCAGGTTTATCGTTCGGAGTGTGCCATTAGAAATTGGTGGGAGCAGAGGGCACGAAAAGGTACCCACGCGTGGAAAACCGGGTCTAGAGCGATCCGGATGACCACGAGGAGAGTATCGAAGGATCGTGCGGCAAGGACTTGTGGACCCTACAGTGACTCGTTCAATGAAGCGAGCAGACGTAGGCGTTGCAATAGTTCTACAAACAGTTTTCAGACACCTTGCAGAAGCAAATCTTAAATCCTGGAGTTCTTTCCGTGCACTCCTTTTAACACCGGAGAATCGGCAACTGCGACTACAGTGGTGCCAAGCCAGATCAATGTGGAATGTCACAGATTGGCAAATTGTTGTGTTTCGGGATGAATCCCGGTTTGTTTGGGGGACAGATAATAACCGCGTACGGATGTGGAGGCGCCCTGGTGAGCGGTACAATTCCCCCACTCTGTTTACGTCACACTGCCCGCACAGCTGGTGTAATGGTCTAGGGGGCCATAGCCTTTGACAGCCGGTCCACTTTAATTGTGATGCGTGGAACCTTAACGGACCAACGTTACGTTGAAGATATTCTTCGACCCCATGTAGGACCTTTCCTAAATGGTCTCCCAGGGGCAATTTTCCAGCAAGATAATGCTCGTCCGCATACAGCAAGAGTTCCTCAAGACTTCCTATGTCATTTTCAGACTCTTTCATGGCCAGCCCGCTCCATTTATTTGTCCCCTGTAGAGCACGTGTGGGATTAGCTAAAACGGCAGATGCCCTCGTGTTACTTTGTACCTGATTTAGAGTTGGTTGTTCAAGAGTTGTGGGCCCATCTGCCTCAGGACAACATAAGGTGTCTAATCAACTCAATGCCGGACCGTGTGGCGGCATGTAATGCAGCTGGAGGTAGTCCAACGCGCTATTGAAGTTGCCCAGTATTTGTGTCGTTGTATACCATAGATTCGTTTAATTGTCTTGTTTTTGAGATCAAGTGAATCTCTCTTCTGTGTGATTATGTGTATTAAATTTCATTTCAATCCAATGGTTTCTTCTTGGGTCGCTATTTTCAATGTTCTTGAGTGTATTTTCTAAAACAGTTAACTTATTTTTTATACATATTATTATTACAGCAAACGCATTCCTTTGTTACCATAATGCTTAGAAATATAGACGTCATTTAATTCAATTAGTATATATTTCAAAGTTAACAAAAAAGCTAATAGTTACATCCTCCATCATAAAAGAACTAGACATATGAACAACAAAGTAAATGACATCTGTAAATTAAAATAGTATTTTTCTCAATATGTCTCCTGCAACGTTTCAGCAGCTGTATTGTATTACGTTTTTAATAGCTTATGAAGACCATATGTATTCCCTTTCTTCTATGAATACATTAACTGTATTTAAAGTTGTAATCAATATAAATGATAGTTCATTATTATTTCATCTCATAGTAATTATCAATCATCGATAATTCATTCAGGAAACGTAGGATTTCGATGAATTACTTAGTATAAATTTTATGAAACTTTTTTATATGTAAATGACGAGATTTAACCTAATGTATTTCCATTTCAGATATTTCTACAATGATGCAATAACTCATATAGTTCAATTTATTTAAAAGTTAAAATATATATTTGCGACTATAAAATATATGGAAATTTGAACTTTACTGAATTCTTCTTTGAAATATTCATGAAATCACGTTGTATCAAGCAAAAATTATAATACAAAGGTAATCCTTCTCAATAATGCAGTGTACGTACTTTTCTTTTGTAATTTGTGCAAAATAAAATAATATTTTAAACTGATTTTTATTTAAAAACCAAAACTCCCGGTAATATTTATTTCTATTGGTGATGTAAGTATATTTTGCCTAACTTCATTTTCTTACATTCAGTTTTTTTTCTAAAATTTACGGAGACGTACTCAGTCGGCCTTTTGGAAAACAGACATTATTTAGTTTACGTGACTACTATTTGGCATAGCAGTTCTTTGAAGTCATTCATAATTTTTTAATGTTGACATAACACAATTACGTAAAAAGGGTATGACATCAATGCGTTTTAAACAACACAATTTAAAATTCACTTATTAGCATAAAGGATATTTTTCAAAAAAAAAATATTTTCGTATAATCTTAATAATAACAATTAATAATCATTAGTAGTGTGTGTTTATTTTTTTTTCTTGTGCATTTCGATTTTGCTTAAATTTTATTTTTGAGAACATTACGAGGAAATAATTCAAAATAATGCCCAAAATATTCATTACAATTTGCATAATCACTGAAAATAAATGAACCACACATTTATTAACATAAACTATGGATACCAAATTATACTAGTACTGCAATAATGTGGTTAGCCGTAGTGCACATCCTCAAATATTGGAAAAGCTAAGCAATTTCATTTGTTATATACAAAAAGAAAGCAATCATTAAATGTAGATTAATAAATGTTCCTCAAATTATTCTACATTATTCGCTTCTCAAATTTGCATTTATTATTAATTGCTTACGTTTTTGTTAACGTAATAGTTTGTGTTAAATTCTATGGTATCAACATTTTGGAAAAAGCTTTGTGAAATTCTGCCAAGAAAGGTTAATCGAAACTTAACGTGCATTATGATAATAACATTTATTACTCGCTTACATTATTATTGGTGGACTTGCAATATATTTTCCTTTACAGCATTTAAATATTGTCTCAGTCCTACAACATACAATACTTGAGTTACGAGATCTGCATAACGCTTTTTATAGGAATTCTCTGCTCTGCTCAGACTTGATAGATGGAGATGTTCCTGTTGATTTGCATTTTCAGAGAACGTTGAGGAAGAACTCAAACGAATTGTTTTTCTTAAGGACTCATGAGAATTTCGTTTAAGATTTGGATTTGAATGGCTATTTGAGTATACAGAAAGCGACTACCTCCAGCTTCTCAAGAGTTACCTTACAACCGTGCCTTCTACTGTGACTTTCTTTCCATTTTTTCTCCTTCTGGCGACATCTACCGTTGTTTTTCTAGTTTTGAATACACTCTATAAGCATACATTTATACATATTTGTACACTCTGTTTGAATAGCTTATATAATCACGAATTTTGCGAACAATATTGTGTGTGTATGATATATTTTGTTTAAATCTGCCATGTTGTTAAATGATGCCTATTTTATGAATAAAAAGGAAAATTTAACTCTTTCACTTATTGCTATTTTTTAAATCATACAATGCACACACACATACAAAACCAAGTCCAATATTTGCAGATCAATGCTATTTTATGCAAATTTAAACATTAGTTATCATAACTTCGGTACGCTGTACGACATATATTTATTACAATGCCAATACATTGTAATAAATACAATGGAATAGCAGTAGAATTGTTGCTTGTTTAGCGTTTCAAGCTGAATAAGGTTTCGCATTTCTCTAGTGAGGAAATAAATTAAAATTCTTAGTTTGAAATTGCTCGATTACTCTATAAGGAAATATCGAAGCCTTTAATTTGCTCTAAAACTGTGATTTATGGATTATCAACTTGTGCTATCATATGAGCCGAAAAACATCGTTCGGAGAGACTGCGTATATCAGATATTCGTTGTGGCTGACGGATTCAAGAGATGGCTTCAAGTCTTGTAATCGAAAGTGGAATTCTTGCCTCCTGTTTGTAATTCTTCAAGAATCTTCCACATAGACGTATTAAAGCATCTAGGTATATGGTCCATGCATAAATGACTTTCACGTTACCACTCTCAAAGCTTCGCAATATAAAGAACAATAGATTTGTAGCCTTAGATTCGCAACCAAATATTCGTAACCATATGTTATATGATAATAAATGGATGGTTGCCAATTTTTAGGAATGGCAAATAATGGAACATCGCTAAAATGGACAGAAACATAAAATGTTGGCATAGTTTACAAAAAATTCCAGTTGTTAATGCAGTAGACAAAACAGTTGTGGATCAGTTACAGCATAAGCATCTTCCAGTTTCAGCAGAAAAGAAAATTTGGACTTTTTAAATGGTAGGCAGAAATGTTTTAAATACATAGAGACGCGCCAGAATGTCATTTGCAGTTAACACATTAAAAATATCAGCAAATCAGCAGGAAAGTACTCCATTGCTTACTTATTACGTTACAAAAATTATTTACACTAGAAAAATGTTGTAATTCTTAAGTGACCACAAATGAGATCTGATTTAAACTCAAAATAGAATGTGTGAAGCATAATGTCTCAGTCATTGAAAGTGCAATGTATAACATGGAAAAATAGATTCTTAAATGTCTATAATTATGCTGCTTTAAAGTCGTATGTACAATATTCTTCTTTAAGTTATTTTTGTATTTAACATCCTTTGTTGAAAATCCATGTTCTCTGTCAGCTATTAGGATACATAATATATTTCAATTTTGTTTTATATTTGAAGTACAAACTGTTATTTTTTAAATATTCCGTTGAATGGAAGCAGCATATGGTTTTAATAGGTATATTTGCAATTTAAGCTTGCATGTTTCTCCATTTTTGAATGAAACGTATATTTTATCACACACTATAACTTTTCGAATAAAAAGTGTATACTGTTATGAATTTATATAAAATGGTGTGAATAATTTGAATTTGGATGTGTAATGCATTTATATTTCCATATGTTATATTTATGTACAATATGATATGTACAATATTCTACTTTAAATTATTATTGTATTCATTATCATCTAGTGTTACTAAAGTTATGGTAATTTGTAACTCTATTATTAATTTTTATTTCTATTATTTTTACTCTTTTGTTAAATGCTACATTTCAGCCATTCACAAGATTTAAATCTGCATTAGGGTCCAGAATCTGGCAATAACCTTTTTGATGAACTCAGATTTAGCACGGGCTCTGCATTTTTAAGTTGAATTTTTAGGTAAGTATCTTGTAATGGATTTAGGTATTTCTATCCATTACTTTCAAAAGATTTTTTGCGCAGTAATATTTACATAAAGGGGGAAGGTTTGCTAGAAAAAAACATGTTCAACTCAATTCTTAAATAAATTATTTTATATATTAGCTGTCCTAAGTCAGCAATGTTTATAATACTGCAGCATCCATTTTATAATTTTTAATGTCCGTTGCTCATGTATCTTTAATTGCATGATTTTCCTATTGTCTATGTTTTTAGAATGTGATTGTTGCATGCTATCTCTTGTTTCTAGAGAACAAGATTATATATATATATATATATATATATATATATATATATATATATTTATAGTCCACTATTATTTATACCAATATATATTTATGATTTTTTAAAAGTACATATATGTATAAACTTTATATTATTCTATCATGATTTAACTTTATGCGGAACTGTTTTCCCTCTCTTGTATTTGGCTGAAAACATAACCAGTTGTTTCACTACCGAAGTAAGTCTTACTATCTACGTTTTGCATCTAATTTAAATCTATACTGGGAATACTAGTAGGCTATAATTTTATAGTTATATTTTATTAGTTTAGTGATTTTATTATAATATTTAAATTCCACCAAATGTTATTCTTTCCTTTCCTCTTGGTACTTAGTATGAAAAACTACAGGTGAAGGTTGGCTAGCACTAAAACTTGTTTAAACGAGCAATCCTGGTTCCTAAGACCAGGAGTTTGTTATTGTACTACTGTGTCTATTTCTTTCTATTTAGTATAGTTATCTTAGGTTCTATAACCACCTGTGTATTTTTATAATTTTGATTATATATACATATATATATATGTATATATAATACTAATGTGATAATGCTTTTTTATAGGAATACATCTTTCAGATTCAGAAAAAACTTCAAAATAATCGTATTATATAATTTAGCTCATTTATCAGCCTATGAAACCTTCCTTTGTAATTTTTTTTCTTTCGTAACCTCATTTTTTCCTTCTTTTCTGTGTAATGTGTGAATAATACTTACTTCTGTAAGCCCCGTGTGATACTTTGCGGTGCACTGGTATTTTATAATTGTTTTCAATGATACAATATTAAAGATGCATATTTTTCAGCTTCATTGATCCTGAGAAACCTAGCATTATGACGAACTTTACAGAATGCATATTAGAAGTAAGAATTTTTATTTTTTGGGGTGCCCGCTGGCCCAAAAACTTTTTAGTGTGAAACAGATATATATACTTCTTTTAGTTTTATATTCAAAAGTCACTTTAAAAAATCATTTGTGTACCATTTCAGGTTTATGGAAATCCGAGCATTCATGAAACATTTATATTGAGTTGATATTCCTAGCATAATTCTTATAGGTACTAAACCATAACATTATTATTTTTTTATATTTTGTAGCTGTTTTCACAAATATTAAGTCTTGCGAGAAAATTAACTGCACAAAATCAGAATAAGAAAAATCCTTTTCAAAGAACATTGCTACATCCATCTTATATGCTGATAGAGGCTAAACAAGAAAAAAAATATTTATTTTGAAAATTAATTATTCTTACATTTCAAACATCATTCAGCAATATTAAATTTAAATACATTATTCAGTTTTTTATAAATGAAAAATGCCTTAAAATATGAAAAGATAGCAAAATATAATCTGTATATTTCTAAAGAGTTCATGCACATTATCCATATATATTTTAAAAATTTTGCTACACATAAACAAGGGAAATATCTATTGAATAAGGTGGAAAACGAAAGAGCAAATTGATAATTGCTGGGTAGTTTTCATTCAATTATTTCATACTACAGATCCTCATACAGTATTATACAGAGTACGTAACACACTTCAAAGCAGTTTTATCAACTGTCGGATATGACCAGTTCTATATCCACATATGCAATGTTTCTCAAATATGATTAGTTGATGCATATTAACTATGATGACTTAAATATTAGTAGTATTTTGTTTCAAATTCGTACATGATATTTTGATTCTAATCAATAAGAGAAAATTGTAACTATAATTCATGATGAAAGAAGTACATTGCACATGTATGTGTCTTACCTACAATGAAATTTATTTTTAAAATACCTTCTTTAAAAACAAAAACGTTATAGCTTATATTCGCTTAAGAAATGGTATGATCCCATGTAAGATAAATATTTTGGCTCAATAGAAAGCCTTGACACATCTGGGAAATTATACCACTTATCTTCAGAGAAGCTTAAGTGACACATAGATTGGCTAACGATGCAGGGAAGCGTCCAGACTTCTTCGTAATAATTTTTAATGGGACTTTTTCCCTTGCTACTAAGCAGAAGTTGGACATTAATTGTCCTCTTTTCCCTCATGCTTTCCTTCAGTGCGTTATCTTCTGTTTCACATTAACCAAAGTAGAAGACTGATGGTATCTTCATTAGCTTCTAAATAAACTTTTTTTATTAAGAAATGTTATTACGTTATGGAAGAACGATATTATGGACGAATGAGGAAATTGTGTAAGTTTTTTTTTTTTTATTTAACATTTAATACGGTTTTAAACTGGAATAGAAAGAATGAAGTTGGATTTTTATTCTTATTATAAAAAAATAACCTAAAATTATGTTTTTGCAAGATCTTAAAAATTGTCACTGACAAGTTTTAACATTTAGCATTCAAAGAAATGATAATATCCCTATCTAATCCATAACACACATGTCCTTATTTTTTTCAAAATTATTTACTTGGCATTATATTTAGCATTAAACTTAATTTTAGATTTACATATTGATGGTCTCTAAAGTGTAAAAAAGTTTGGTTTCTCAATTAAATAATGGTATTTTCAAATAAATTCAATTTGAAGGCCCTATATTAGATGTTATCGGATAAATATTGAACAATACTACCTTTATTATTTGGGAATCTTTTTATAAAATAGAATCAAAATCACTCTAAAGGTGCTTATTAAGGCTCTAAGCACATCGACTTTGAAGCAAAGATCAATAGAAAACCACATTTCCTTATATGTCTAGTTTTAGATCATTACTGAATACTTCCAGTAAACAAGATTGCCATTTAATTTGATATTATAAATCATTATCATACCAATATCCGTGAAAGAGTATGATGATCAAAATTTTAATATTTTCTGTAGGTAAAATGTTGGACCAGACTGCAAACATTCATGTTCTCAATAAAGGCGTTTTAACTACTTTGACACATATGATGTAAAATTTGGAGACTCAATTTTACCCTTTTGGGATTACTGTTGTAACTGATTTTTTTTTCTAAAAATATTAACGTTCGTTCTTATGTTGTTTATTCGGTCAAAAACATTCGAGAAGCTCAGTATATTTACTCGA
Organism: Trichonephila clavipes; assembly: GCA_019973935.1. NCBI lineage: Eukaryota > Metazoa > Arthropoda > Arachnida > Araneae > Nephilidae > Trichonephila > Trichonephila clavipes. Next base: position 1,407,874 of record BMAU01017014.1, read on the forward strand.
TAAGTAAGTTAAATTGATTCTCATACCAACCTCTGTGAAATATATTAAGGATGCTTTTTGCAGAACATTTCCATCTTTTTTCTCTCCTATTGGAGCCATCCAATGATTGAAGGCAGTGGTACTGTAGAATTGCGACCGGTTATCCCGAGAATGCCTGAACTATTTCATTTTCAATATGAGTTGACCTCCTGAAAAGGGACAATAGTTTCCATTACACACTGTCGAATTATTTCCTTTAGACTCGCTTGCATTGGTGATATCTACGCATGATTACACGAGAAGTGCTCTCATGCAGTGCCTTTGCAATATCAACCTACACTGCTGTGCAAAAATTAAGGATGAAGTCGAAAAATTAGCATAAGAGCTGAACGAAGAGGCAGAACGGATTGAAAGACCAATCAGGAGATTAAGTAAAGTGATGTACGGTAGCACATGCGCAGATATGCAGGTAGACGTAATGGGGGAGTGTCTGAGTAGTATAAAGCATGTTGTCCGTGTAAGATCAGTATTTCTGGCAAAGAGATTGCACGCCGTATAGCAGTTAAAATCACACCGAGTTGCTGCCTCAGCGAGAAATGGCGAATAATCAATCTGTTAGACGACATCTGGATGCTTTTACCAGAGGTCAAATCATTAGGAAGTTGGAGGAAGGCCGCAGTGTGACAAGTGTGGCTGCAGAGTTCAGACTTGCTCACAGCATCGCTTCACGACTTTGGAGACAATTTCAAACAACAGGAACAGCTATCCGGGGGTTCAGTAGTGGTCGTCCACGAGGAACCACACTCGCAGAAAACTGGTACATTGTCTTACAGGCCAGAAGAAACAGGTGGCAGACAGCGAGAGAAATCGCTAGACACACGACACAGTCGACTGGGAGGAGATCAGGGGTGATGATATCCCCTACTAAAGACCGGATGTTGTTTCTTGCTGAACACCCATCACAGGGATGTTTCGGCCTTCAGTCGCATTGCGCTCCATGCTAATTTTTCAATCAATCTTCTTTTTATACCTCTGATTTCTCTTTTAGTAAGTGTTGCTTACATTACACATGTCCTTACGTATTGGGGATCTTACGGTATTAAATGTGTTGATTTGGAAAGCTTTTGTACAAAGTTATATTTAAAAAACCGTCTCGTCCTTAATTTTTGCACACCAGTGTATATATATACCTTGCATGATTAAAATTTCTCTTGAACTTATAAAGACAAAATCGAAATATGAAAATTATTTCAATATAAAAATTATTAATGGACATCGGTGTTCATGTGGCTCTCTAATTTTAAGTAATATAGCGTGCTTATTTTTTTAAAAAAATAATCATAACTTTTTTAAACTATTTAAGGGGACATGGTACGATTTACGCAAATTTTTTTAATTTAAGGATTTTTAAAATTTTTTTGGTTGCCTCCTATGTATGCATATTATGTTAAACAGATTTTGCGCTCAAAATTTCATAAAAAGGTAGCCATGTAATTTTTTAAGGAAAAAACTTGAAATTTTTGAAGTGATTTTAAAGTGCTACTCTTCCTACAAAAATTGACGTACATGAATGAAATTTGATTTACAAGTACATCAAACTATGTATAAAAAAGTTGGTATGGGTTTTGCGTTAACATGATTGGTATTCATACAATACTTCTTTTTATGAATGTTTATTGAAAATTCCTTAAAAAATGTATAAATTCTGAGTTTAATTATTTTTTAAAAAATAAATATTGCTTTGATTCAAAAATGCATACCAACTTTTATTACATGTACTATTGGCAATAGGTAATAAAAAATTCAAAGCATTAGGCGCAATAGAAAAAAAGCCTTAGTATTTAAAATGAAGACAAACTAGTTATTTTATCTTTTTGAGATACGTCAGTTTAAAGTTTTGATTTGCCATAGGAATGTGAATAAAAACGAACGTAAAAGCTATCATAATTCTGCATTTTTTTAGTTTAGAGCATTCAAATTTTATGAGGATATTGAAAAGTATATAAAGAAAAAATAAAAATTTGAATTGAAAAATTGAAATTTGATTTTTTGACCGATTTTGGTTAATTGAATCGTACTGTGTCCCCTTAAAAAACCTTGTTTAACTTGACTCTAACAGTCTTCATACACAGATTTAGATTTTTCTTATATATCAAAAAAACATATCTCATGCATTTTGAAAAAAAAATTAATTTAAATTAGTTGTATTCAATTTCTTCATTTTAAGTGTGCTGATTTCTTAATATAAAATTTGGGGACTATTTCTTAAAACAAAAACGATTTCTTAATAATAATTAAGTAAAACATAATTCTAGTAATTTTCGGATAAGAACTTGAACTATAATAGCCCTGGCATTATCAGTTAAATAAAATTACTTATTTGTTCTTTGATGATCTACCCTTGAATAGGAATCGAAATAAAGAGGTACAATATGGTAGAAAAAGGTGCATAAAATTAACTAAAAGTGAGTCAATTAACATCACAATATAAAGTGTTCATATTTAATGTCTTCACACATCAATCAAACATTAGCTATAGAATACCTTTTATCACTCATAAAGTTTAAAGCATCTTGCATTGAAACCTTAATAATTATAAAAGAAAAATAAGTCTTTTGCGTTATCATGACGTTTTTCTTTGTCCATCTTGTACATGAATAGGAAACTATTTGTTAATGGGGTTATTGCTACTCCACCAATTTTATCTTGAGAGAAAAGAAACACTTGAGTGACTAAGCGAGACCATTTCAATAAATATCAAGATAACGGTGGTCTTTTTACATCGAAAGTGCAATCCATCTTCCAGGCAGGTGACGTTGGGCACAATTGGTCACAGTTTTGGATTGATGAATTGATCTTTGTTCTTATTCAGTGGTTTATAAAACAAGCTTTCGTTTGTATCTTTTTCTAGGTGCATTGACTGTGAGAATTGATGTTAAAAGAACGAAAAGTCTGTCATTAAATTATTTCTTTATTCATAAAACGAGTATGGAATATTGCGAAGTTCTAAAACAGTATACTTCTCATTTATGAGAAAGATTTTCTGAAATATGTATTTATTTTCTTTCGGTCTTAAAGCTTTCAAATACAGATATAATTTAGGTTGATTAGTGATAAATATATTTAATTACTTTATGAAATTTTTGCACATAATTGTTCGTGTGCAAGTGTTGGTAAGATCGCAAGGTAATTATTGTTAAGCAATTAATAAATAATTATTTTAATATAACCATGTGCCCGAAGTACAAGATTAAAATCAATGAATGTGTTTGATGCATACTTCCTGGCTCTCTTTACAAGAAAATATAATGAATACTAAGATGAACATAAGATTCGGTTGAAATAATTTCAAAAATACTTCAATTTCCTAACAACTAAAATATATTTTTAATAAATTTAGTTTCCAAACTCCTCATTCTTAATTGCATAACACGAGTCTTAGAGACGTAAATGGTAGCATCATTATAAAATTAAAAACAAAATTAAAAATACATTAAGGAGACAAATATACAATAAAAGGAAGGGAGGAATTACATAAATATAAAGCAGAGGTACATCTATAAAACTTTAAAAATCTATACAGTAAAAAAATTTTCTTAAGACATATTAAGTCTTTCAGAACAAAGACAAAACAGGTGACCAGGAAATACGTAAACGTGTGTGTGTGTGTCTCAGCTCCCTTTTAAAATTTTCTGTTTTACAAACATATAGGTTGCAATAAAACAAGACATGTTCCGCAGTTTCAGCATTCAGACCACAAGAACAAATATCACTACCAATTAACATAAACCCTGATCAATAACTCTGAATATTTCCATGCCCTGTTAGAAACTGGGATAACATAAAACATTAGCAAATTTCTTACATTTTATATAGCTGTTGAGATATGGTCGGAAAAACCCTTTTAGTCCTATGTAATTGATTTTACGCAAATACGTTTTGTAAGGAATATTTTGAAAAAAGTAATTTTTTTTATCAGTTATTTAAATTTCTGTTATTCTTCATAATCTAATGTAAGCATGTGTTTATAACGTTTGCAGCCTTTTAAATTGTATTTAAATTGCTTATAATCAAAAAATATGCGTAAATGAAAGTTTTTAATAATGAAACTGTATTAATTTTTGCTCTATCAACACTTTTATAATATTCTATTATTTTTGGTTTTAAATACTTTATTCAATGTTAAGTGTGTAGTGTAAACTTCTTTTAGTATAAAAAATAACTCTCTCTCTCTCTCTATCTCTCTCTCTGCCTGTGTTTTGTAAAACTTTTTTTTTCCAAAAAGCGTATTGCTTCAAGTTTTAAACTGGATTTTCATGCAATATATGTCTTTAAATTAAAAACCGTCATATTAGAATTATGAGAAAAAGAAGACCGACCATTAGTAAGTTAACTAAATTTTTATTTTTATTTTCCTTTATAAATACCTTTGCTTTGTAATTTTCGTTGTTTTTTTTAAGTAAGCATATGAAAAATGAATAGAGATTTAATTCTGAGTAAGCACCTGTGATTAAAGAAAAAAATTAACCATATTTATTCCTATCTAAGCCACCATCTATTTTATGGCACACCCCTAATTCTCAACAGGATTTTGTGAAAAAGTTAAAGAAAATATATTGGAAATGGTTAAGACGTAAGAATTTAAAACATTTTTCAGTGATGACAATTAAGAAGAGAATATTCATTTTACCGGTATTAAACACTTTTAAATACATTCATAAACCTGTAATTGTTCTAGAAGTCAATATCAAATTCAATTTCCCTCATCCAACTGATATTTTTGCCTTCGATTCTAAGCAGCACCGAATTTCAGTAGTTCATGTAGGAAAAAGGGGGGGGGCTTATATTCGAATAACACGGTATTTCTTAAACTAATTTACATTTTAAATTTTCTTTACAATAGTTATTAGTAATCCTTCTTCTTTTTAGTATTAAATGATTTATTATATAAGGATTAAAATGCAAGATGTGTTAATATGCATAATGTTTCAGATTTTCGAAGCTCTAACAATGTAATAAGAAGTTTGAAATTATTTGAAATGAGAAAAGAAATCTATTGTTTTTTTATGTAGACAGTATTGCTTATTATTTTTTTATTTATACTGTCATATTTTCTTATAAAATTAAATTATTTTGATAGTTTATTAAATTGATTTTAGGTGAAAATATAGAGTAATGGAAGTAAAAATTAAAAAAAAACAAATAATGAAATACATGGAAAAACAATCCAGTTCTTAAAATGAAGAAATTTCTTTGTAAATAACCCCTCAACCCAATTACAATAACTGCAGTTAAACACATTTTAAAGGGGAAAAATCAGTCCTGTAATTTTGTATTACTGGAAAAAAAATGATTACTTTACAAAAGAGGAAAAAATACGTATATGTTTGTTCAACTAAGCCCAGTGGCTGAGGGGTTAGAGCATCGTGCTTTTCCACATCCCAGGTACAAGGCTCGAACCCCTGGCTGGGCAAGGTTAATTCAGCCTTTTATCCTCCAGTGGTTCAATAAATAAGAACAAAACTTGCTTAGGAACTTAACACTGGGGGTTTCTTGTCAGACCAACCACCTGAACGGAACATCTGCTCATACACCTCAGGGCCCAAGGTTGTGTATACTAAATTGGGCACAGTAGGTCTTGGCTCTCATGGGCATTGCGCCACTGAGTGAAATTAAGTTATTTCTTCGCTATAGAGAAATTGCCTATTCTGAAATAAAATCTTTTTAAAAAAGTTAAGACTAATTTGTAAGATATTAACCATTGCAATGCATTTTATATTTCTTACTCAATATTCTTTTCTGAAATGTAATCACACAGATTCACTTACGTTTAAGAAAAAAAAATATTCGTTCATTTAGTCAAATATAATTAATATATAAGTCGCTTTATTGCGTCATTTCAATGTCCATTAGTGCTGACATTTCGTTTTTTTTAAAGAACGATAACTATCTGAACTTAAGTGGTACTGTCAATTTCCGTTTTCAATTTCCTTCCGACATCTTGCATTTATTTATTTATTTATTTTTTAGCTGAGGTTTCATTACTCCAAAGTACTCATCCTAGTGAGTAATAATATTAAGAGCTGTATTTGTGTTGGTCTAATTACTACCGACGGAAATAAGTTCTTATCAGCATGCATAATTATTTTTGTTTAATTATTGGAATCGGGAAGAGGGAAAAGTACCAAGAGTTTGGAAGTTGGAAAAGGAAAAAGCGAACTTTGAAATCTGGTACTCAACTCTGGGCCTAGTATTTTCTGTTGATCTATTACACAGACGCATAGTTTTCTCAAGAAATCCAATTAACGGTCATTTTAAGGGATAAGGAACATACTGTATGACATAAGGAACATACTGTTTAAGAAATAAAAGTTTGTTTCAATATAGATACTGCTTATTTTTATAGATACTTGAAAAATAATGAATAGCTAAAAAAATAGATTTATGATTCATCTTGAAAATAAAAAAAGGATTTTCCTAAAGGGTTTATATTTTTAACAAGAAATATTTTATTAAGTATTTAAAATTATATTTAAGAAAACTAGTTATTTCTGTTTCATTAATATTTAGAAGTATACAGTTCCATTTTTAACACAAGTTGGCACCTTATTGGAAATTGCTATATATATTTTTCCTAGTGCATTATGATGAATCAATACAATTTATTAAATAAAATTGAATGTAGTTTTTAAATTCCTGGTGAGATATTTTTTTTTTTTTCTTTACTAATATAAAATAAAAATAAATTAGTCATACATTAATTTATGTAAACTTATACTTTGTTAAATTCTAAATTAAATTGAACACATAAGTCTCCATTTTGTATTAAAAAGCATTCAATGACTGAAAATTCTGGTAGTTATTTGTATGTAATATTAACTTTAAAATATATATTAAGTTTCATTTTACTACTACAGAGTAGTAAGTCCCATGAAAAATAATGACTAAATTAAAAAACATGAAATAAAAATGTGGATTTAATATTTTATTGTATAATTGAAAACAAACTATATTAGCGAAAATTGTAATATTTTCAAATGAATATAACAGTTAGAAGAATAGAATACCACTATATATCTCTTACTTTTTCTATTATTATTATTTTAATTCTTCTTCTTTTTTTGCATTTTTTAATTGCAAGTATATATATAAACATGTCCAAAAGTAATATTCATGGCCAATATTCATATGGCCAGATGATCTCTAGACTTAGTGATTGGGGAAAGAAGAGTCTTTTAGAAATCTTTAACTTGTCTTGAGACTTGGAAGACTTCCCGTGATTGGAAAAAAAAGCCCTGATTATTCCTATTAGAAATCAAGCAAGAAAGCTAGCTATCCTGAAAGTTTCAGGCCGATTGCCTTAACAAACTTCTCCTGTAAGCTTATGGAAAAATTATTCTTGAGCGACTTACTCTACTATCTAAATTCTAATGACTTGCTCTCAATCGAACAATATGGTTTTAAAAGGGGACACTACTGCGGATCAGATTTTGTACTTCGGACAGAGAGTTCGAGACTCCTAGAACCGTAGACCCTCACATCATACAGTTGCTGTTTTTCTTGACCTTTCAAAAGCATTTGATAGAGTTTGGAGAAATAAATTAATCATAAAGCTTTTTCAACACCTTTGGCATTAGAGACAGACTATCTGGGATTTTCGACTTTTTGAAAGATCGAGAGATCAGAGTGAGATTTAGAGAGAGAGAGACTCTTTATCTAAAACCTTTACGCTCAGCCAAGGTGTCCCGAAAGGCTCAGTCTTGAGCCCCTTGCTCTTTTCCTTATACATTGCGGGCATTGAGAAAATCATCTCTAGAAGGTGTGAGGTGGGGCTTTTCGCTGATGATATCGTCCTCTGGAACTCTAACTCTGACGTCGTCCATATAGAAACCACGATCAATACTACCCTTTCTGACATACAGATTTTTGCTGAGCAACATAAACTGATCTTTAATGTATCAAAGTCAACCTATAGCTTCTTCACGACTAATCGACGTTTATACAATTATCAACCTCAAATTTTTATGGAAAGCAAATCCCTTCCCTATGAAAAACACCCTAAATATTTGGGCTACATTTTGGATCCTGAGATACTTAGCAACAAGCATATAGACTATGATAAACAAAAGCAGGAAGAGACTTGACTTACTGAAATACATCGCTGGAAGGGACTGGGGTACTGATGCTGGTACTCTCAGACTGACATACACCTCTTTTTGATCAGACCTGTCTTAGAGTATGGCTCTCAAATTTATTTCAGTGCATCACGTACTAATTTGGCGAAACTGGACCGAGTACAATCAAGCGCTGCTAGAATTATCACTGGTATGCGACATAGTTGTCCCACAGATCTAGTTCTTTTCGAAGCTGATATCATGCCCTTGGATCTGAGAAGAAAATTACTGCTTTCAAAGTACTTTGTAAACTTTACAGTTACGGAGATTATAACCGCACATCTGCATATCTCATAACCTGACAAACAGACACAGACTAAAAAAGAGACAGTCCTTCTCTCTGAATGCAAGCGATGGACCTATTAGATCAGGATGAGTTGAAGAACATTTTTGGAAGAATGTATTTAACCCTAGAGTCCATTTTAAACCAGAAATGGGAGCTCATACTTCCAAAAATCAAGATCCATCTGAATATTTACGTCAATTAGCATTGAGATTTTTAACAAAATTCCAGCTACTGCAATGCAAATTTATACCGACGGTAGCAAAGACGAACAAACTCATGTGGCAGTGGCATCTTTATAAAGGCTCCTAATTGTTCTCATAATATCAAAATTAGAATTCGGACTTTTTTGTTCTGTTTTTAGATCCGAGTTAATTGCCATTGATGAAGCTCTCCGAATCATCAAGACGATGACATCTCTCCAATGAAATATGGATATTATGTGATAGCCGAAGTGCTATCCAACACCTTAGCGACTGACAAATGTTGGAGACAAAACATCGGTCTCAATTCTTAAAAAATCTTAAAGAACTTTCCCAGCAACATGAGATATACTTCCAATGGATTCCATCTCACATTGGTCTCTTTGGCAATGACACAGCTGACCTTTTAGCCAAGGAAGGTGTCACTGAAGATTTAATGTCGAGAAGAACTTTGACCTTCACGGAAATTTTTCTAAAACGAAATCTTTGATTCAAGAACTATGGAAGACTCCTCCGACTAACCCCTGGTATAATAGGCAGGCCCCAGGTGATGCCCTTTCCATCAAGGCGGATAGAGTCGTCCAAACAGCTATTAGTAGGCTTGCAAGTGGACACATTACAGGCCTTTCCTTTCACTTAGGCCAGAAAATTTACGAGAATTGTACTAAATGCAATTTGGTACAGGCAACCCCAGATCATCTTTTGTTTTGTGCAGGACTTGATAGGGAGGACATCTATTCCAGTCCTCTTTTGGTGTACGATTTCCTGAGGACTCTTGGGCTCATGGACCTGGTCTAGCATGCGGCTAGACAGGAGGAATTAGTCAACAACAACAACAACAACATGTCCAAAAGTAAACTCCTGCTTCTCATGACAACTACGTCTTTGATTCTATCTTCTAATGCAATTAAGAGGGAAATTTTTTATTCATATTAATATATAGAAGTGGCTAAAAGTAACATTTGCTCAAAAGTTTTATTGTTTTACTTTTTTTCTTTTATTGGCTTCTTTAACTCTATACTTAATAAATTCCGTAAGAGATTCAGACGAAAGAAGAAAATAAAATACTCTGTCAGTAGAAAAATCTTCTCTCAACAAGTTGGAATACCTTTTAAAATACTTCGAAATTCTTACATCTCAATTCTTAAGAGATAAAAGAAAAGAAAACATTTTAACAAAGTAGCAGCACCAAGAAATCTAGTAAAAAGAGCAGGCGTGTTCACTTCTGTAAGGATAATTAGAAAGAACCAACGACCGAACCACATTAAGCCACGAAGGCCTTAGACTTTCACTGAGTAACTCATTTTATGTTTATATTCCGTGCATTATATTACTCCGTTGGGGGGTGCCTAACAAATTTTTAGGGACACGGGATGTTATTCAACTTTTAAGAAAAAGTAAAAATAATAATGTTCATAGTGTGAGTCAGTTCGTTCATATATTAAAGACTATAAAATATTTATTTTCTCAAAACTAGATATTTATAATCGGGATTACTGATATTATATGCATGTGAATGACGGTTTTTTTTCAGATTATTTTAAAAAAAGAATCTTAGATTGAAATTAATTTAAAATGGTTTCGGTAATCTCATATTTATTGATGAAATAAAATGAAATATAGAAAATATGGAAACATATCGCACATATAAAAGTAATTATTATGTTTTTCTTCTTTCCTGTCATTGAATTATATATATTATTTTGTAGAGCAAAATGCCTTGTCAGGGAAGTGGTTTCAAATTAAACGGTCCGACGCCAAGAATTCCCTTTAATAAACTATATTCATTATTATGCGAAACATATATTGATTTACAGTAAAAATATATTAGAAACGTTGAAACATAGTCTCGGCTTATAATAGTTTCAAATTTAAATGTTAAAATATAATAAGTTTATAGTATATATATTCGTGTCGTGTGAAGACCAAATATATGTGAAATGCTATAATAGCAGTTATAGAGGTGTTGAAACATTATGCAATATGAAAGATTTATAAAGTACATAAATTGCTTTAATGGTGAAAGATTGCATGCTAGTTCACATAAGTAGCTGTAAAATAATTTAAAAGTAACGTATGCTATTCCAAAACACATGTCAGTAGAAATATTTCTTCTGAGAGTCCAATGAAACTGATCACATGTCAGGGCATGCTAACAACAGCATAAACCAGAAGTTGTTGAAGAAAATTTTCTCATTACTGTTTCAGTAGAATAGAAGTTAATAATGATGTCCTATTTTGTTCATATTAGTGTCGAATATCAATGCACTGTTTAAAGACAACCTTATTTTTTAACTTTGATTTTGAATTAGTTAAACATGATGGCCTGTAGAGCCATTGAATATTCCTTCTGTTACGACAGACTTGGAATGTGCCCCGGTTTGATTGTATACCTTGTTGTCACTCATATAGTATAAAGCCTCAAAAAATATTACACGGAGAAGAAATGCAGATGCAGCAAACATTCATCCATGTTTCTATTAGCTTTGTAATATCAACAGACATTACATGGTGTGAAGCGAAACTATTCATCATGATCCAGGGCCATTCCATCGCACTATGAAAACAATAATATGATATTACAGGCAATATTAGAACGAATGTGCAATAAAACTCTCATGCTGGTTTATTTCGTGTTACTATCTGTGCCATCTGATCAACAAATCAAGGTCTATGAAATTTACCGGGGCAAGGTGTTAGATTTACGTCTATCGTTAGCTGTAACTATGAACACCATACAAGTGACAGTGTGATTTGTCTCGGTTCGACCTTAACTTTGAGCCAGAACACACCAGGTATCTCTTGTCTTTCCTTTCCGCCAACCTCATCAGAAAACTTGCGTCGGTTATTTAGAGTTCCCCGTGCCGCAAGGGCAGGTACTAAACATTTACAAACATGTATTTCTTTTCCGGGATTCAAACCCAGTCTCAACGGCCCAAAAGTCTGCATCACTAAACACTATAATAGAAAAGCGATGCCAATTTTTCTGGTGTTTATAATCAGATTAAAGGTTTATGCTTTTAACTTCGAAGTTCACACTTTCCAATCGTTTCCTGTATAATATTGAAGTTAATAACAAAATAGTCAATGAGTGTTAGGCTATTTTATTTTAGTAAAATACCTACAGTAGTCCAGTGTTTCTCAAGCTGTGGGGCGCACCCCCCCTGGGGGAGCTCAAGTATATTGAAAACAAAAGGTTTACAAAAATAATTTTTTGAATAAAGTAAAACAAAATGCTTTCTGACATAATAAAAAATACACATTTTTACGCTGATGTAATTTATATATATCATCTAATATCATTATCAAAAATAAAAAGATTCCACTTCAAACTCTCATTAGCTATCTTTGATCCTATAACCAAATCAGAAAAGACATTTTGTTTGCTTTAATGTAATCCCACGATGAGAGATTGTTTTATTACGTTTCTTTTAACCCCTAAAATACTATTTTTGATTATCATATATTTCACCTTCAAAGTTATGGTATGTTTCACTCCGTCACTTGTTTCTTTTAGAAAAGTTGTAAATAATATTTTTCTGTTGCTTTTTTTCAATGTGAATGACTTTTATGATATACGGATAAGCATATTGTCTACTTTGAAGGATTATTTGGCCGAGATGTATTTATATGAGTATGGCAAAACATATAATGCATAATGAAAAACGTTTTACACAATTATATTTTAGAACTCACATCGATATTTTTATACTGAATAAATACACTTTCAACATGAGAGAGGTCGCATGAGGCGCAGAATTAACCCAGACTCATGAAATCTTTAATTCTGGGAAAACTGTTTATTCGTTAACAGTGACCTTGACAGTATCCTCCTATTAGACAGTCTTGATGAAATCTAAAAGGAATTTGTCATAGATATGCCTCTTTTTTGTACGTGTCAAACGTTTTTTTTTTTTTTTTTTTTACAATTAATTTGCTTGTTTTGATCGAGTTCCCTGCACGACCACTTTTGTTCCAAAATATTTTCTGTGAAATGCTATACTTTCCCTCGTCAACAGTTTTGTTGTTTTGATTGCTGTGTTATACGATTTATTATGGTTCATAAATGTAAATGAGCAGAACATAAAAAGTGGGCATATGTGATCTCTATTGAAAGAAGTTGAAACTGATCAAGCAATTGAAGAACCTGCTGAAATAATGCATATTATGCAAGATAGCGAAAGTAAATATGAGGAAAGCGATAGACATGAAACGGTTGATTTGAATTGAAATTTTCAAATGCTGCCTAAAGAAATCTATGAAGAAAACTATGAAACCATAAAGCAGCACTTCGCCTTGTCAAAAATACACAAGGAAAAAAAAGTCCAAATGCTATTTGTAGATTATCAAACGACAGAAAAACTACAATAACGTGAACAAAATATGACAGTTTTGCTGGAAAATAATATTCCTGTATTTTTAGCAAAAAGTGTCTGTGATTTATGTCCTTTATTAAGGACACGCACATTTGGAAAATTTTCTTTAGTTTTATTGGATTTTTTGTCAAATTATCAAAGAAAAATTGAAAAGTCGTTGAAAGTGGCTAAGTATATTTTCTCTTAATTAAATTATTTACTGGAATTATGATTCGTATCGTGTACAGTAAAAATAACTATTAAGTAAATTATAGTTTAAAAACATACTAAAAACACGCTTTTATTGTGAATCGAACTAAAAAAAAATAAATAAAAATATATGTTACTCAGAAGTAACATATAGAAAATTTAATACATATCTTGCTAATTTGTACGGTTTAAAATTATGATCGTATTTTAGCTTTAGCGTCCCCCCCCCCAAAAAAAGTGCATTATTGCATTCAATACATTATTTGGGGGGGCGATAAAAACTATGATTGAAAATTGGATAGTCAGTAGTGAAAGTTTGAGAACCAGGGCAGTAGTTTTTTCTCCCTGTTACTACGATACATTGCAATGACGTCTCACCACTGAAAGATTAACTCCCGAACTCCCAACTGCTATATTTTCTGCTTGTTTCAATAGGTATCTATGTTAGGAAATTAGACTAAGTGATGTGAAATTACATTTATGATCCACTATTTGTTCATATCATTCGTCATTGTTTTCTTCCTTCTTTACACAATAATAATGTACAGAAAATCGTTCCGAAGCTAAACTTCTGCAGTGTTTTTTAATTTCTTTGGAAACACTTTTCGGATTTTTGCGACCATAAAATAAAATGTACTATAGCGTTTTCAAAAAAGAATTCTTACAATCAGACGCAATACATTCAATACATGTCTCATAATATTTTACTGAACTACATACCCACGCAATTTTATAAACAATTTATTTTTCAGTAATAATAAGTAAAAAAACGAGAGAACAAAGTGTAAACTTGCATCATAAGATTTTCAGAAAATCATTTTAAAATTAATATATCTTATTTCACTTAAAATCTACTAAGTATGGTGCATAGAAGCTTTAAGTAATCGGAGACTACAGAAAAAAGTGAAGTTGGATAATTTCTAGCTTTGAAATGAAGTATAGATCATCGTAAGGTAATGATTGAAATTTACAAGTTAAATTTCGTTTAATCACTCTACGAAGTTTAAGAGACCAAAAGAGCAATTTCATAGGACAGTTTGTATCAAAGGGAATTTCACCAAGGAGTGTTTTAATTGAATACCAATAAGTCTAAATAGAACTATTTAAAACACTTCTCAGTCTGATAAAATTTGTCAAAAGCAAAGACATATTTTTCTCTATGAATGCATTCTAAAATATAAATATTTAATCGCAAATAGAAATCATGTATGTGTTTTATGTGTATATAAATTTTTATTCGCTTGCGTTGAATAAATTTAAGGAACATTCGCCTTTCAACATTATGTCATACTATTAAATTAGGTTATATATTAATTTAAATTATATTTTCTCTTTAAAGTTAAAATATTTTAGATAATGCTTAATAAGAAACATTGCAAGACATGTAACTTAAAAATTGAGTTTTTACATATAAAGTTATTTATAAGGGTTTACAAATGAATGGAGAGAAACTAACATTATCCTAAAATACTCGCATCAGTGATGCCTATATTTCTTTATATGTTCACTAGTTTGCAGAAAAAACACGTATATATATCATAAAACGACTAAGGACTGCACATTAAAATCAGTTATTGCCATTAATTACCATACCCCTTTGCCTGATTGTGTGGAGTATATTTAAACATATCAACTTAAACAATGATAAAAAAATATAAATTTTGTGGTGCATTTTACCAAATATTAACTAATTATTTTTCCAAATCTGTGAGACTTTGTGGAGTCAAACTTAGACAGCATCCCCCATTCCCCATACATTCTTGCCGAAATTCCTGATTAACAGCAAAATAAAGAAGCTTTGAGGTAAGTCAGGCATATGAGAGTCATTAAGTTAATGAAAAAAAATTTCTCTAAAACTTTTTTAAAAATAATATATGTAACATAAGATTAAATTCGACCAACTGTGAGAGATAGTGGTTTTGCACACACATTACGTTAATAGTTTATTCACATTTCAAGCAATTGATTATTCGGACAATTGTCCTGGGTCTTTCCCACGTAGATATTACGTCCATTTGCTCAAAAGCTGGAGAGAGGTCCATTGGTGAATTTTAAACTATAGCATTCTGTTTGCAGTCATGATTTTCGGTCACGGCGTTAAAATAGACGAAACAGTAAATATTGTGAAATATGCCTGACGCTACTGCTGCAATCAATGTGGTGCGAATTCGTCAGGCAATGTTGACTTTCTACACTATAATTTACATTTGTATTGGTAAAATGTTTATTTCCCATTTATGAAATAATCGTTTATTTATAGGCCCAATAGATGGCGCTAGCTGTTTCTGAGATTTGTACATAAGAAGAGGCAGAAAAGTTGTTTGTGAGTTCTTTTGATGGTTTTAGTGTGGGAATTTCTGTTTTTGCTGTTAATAAAAATTAAAATTAAAAGGATGTGTAATTCTATTTTTTGTACTACCCAGGTAAGTGGGTCCCTTGCTTCTCACGGATTCGAGTGAGTGGGTGTGTACCTGCATTTTGGAACCTGCACCGGTGTCGGGTAGGCACTTTAATAGTTCTGGATATTGGGGGTGAATTTTTGAGTCAGAAATTTAGTTCGAGACTTGTGCCCCAACATAATGCACCATTCGATGTTTAAAGATACCATGGGATTGCAACAGTAATATCGAAGGAGCATTTCTAGCCTGCCATGCAATCTTGTCCAATATCCGTGCACTTTAGTCTTCCAAAACCTTTTCTCTGGTAATTGTTTTCCCATTTATTATCTTAAGAAAGATGCGGTGTAATATGATTAGTAAAAAGCCGTATGTCTATATAATTGAAATGGTGTTCTATTGCTTCCTATGACTAGCTAAATTCTTGCATCCAAACTTCGACTGGCAAAATAGGAAATTATCTAATTCGCTATAACATCCTTAGGAAAGTCATAATATAATGATCTATTTATGTCTCCAGAAAATGCTAAGCTGAGAGCAAAAAAGAACAAATTATATCGTTTTCTTTCTATGTGTGTATGTTTGTATAAACTTCGAGTTTCTTAGTGAATTTTCACTAGTTTTAACTGAAAGCTATGTAACTCAATTGAATGATTACTTAATTCAATAGCCGAAAAATTAGTAAGTTTTACAAGATATTTCAATACCTTAAATCTTGTAAAAACTCCTGTTGATCTAGCTCAGCAGTTTTTAGTAATTATGTGTTTCGTTATTTTCTTTATGAAATTAAATAAGGTCACGTTCCCGCGGCTGGGGTGTCAGGAGTTCAAGCATAGTGCCAATGGAGATACACCGAGTAGAATTGGCCGATACACATTGAATTTGCCGAGGCTCAAAATCCTATCCTTGGCTTGTTGAGGAAGTTCGAATAGAGAGCAGCTCGCCCAAGTATCATCTTCGTCACTTTATCATGGCTAAAAATTACGAAGTGCGCGGTCAAAGACCCTTGTATAGTTGTACATATATAAAGCCCTCTCTTTTAAAGAAATTCAAATTTTGCTTTCATTTAATTCAAAAGTCTTATATTTCTTCTTATTTTTAATTATGCTTTGTAAACATTTAAGTTTTCAATAAAACTTAATCTTTATTTGTGTAAAAAGTTAACTTGATTACAATAGAAGAAAAAATTACTTAATGTTGTCTAAGTGTTACATCTGTGCGCTAAAATTCTGGCATTTACTCTTCAACTGTGATAGGCTTTAAAATTCATGAAGCAAATTTGATCCTTTTAACATAATAGACAATTATATAAGAGATTTTTTTAAAGAAATCTAAGAACATTTTAACTAAATATACTGACAAAGATTTTGAACTTTACACGATCAAACTGATCAAACATATTTTACATTTTCTGAAACTAAAATTAATGATATATTTGTATCACTTCTCTTGATTGATATTATATAATGGATGAATAAATTCATTAATTAAATAAAGTGCAAGGAAATACGTGGGAAATTTTGTTAGAACTTTTTCAAAACACGTTAAGTGTTTTTATAATTAAATTGTATATATAAATATTCTAATTCTAAACTGTAACTTTACCGTTGATAATGAATTTTAAACAACATCTTTTGAAATGATCTAAAGGGTATCTTCAGCTTTCATATTATCAATTACTTTTCTAAATACGCTTCTATTTTTTTTACCTTGAATTCTAAATGCAAATATCCACAATATTTTTCTGCAATTGTATTAACATTTTTGGAAAATATCATTTTTTTTATTTTGCTACAGTGTTTTAATTAGCATTTCATTACACATACATTGAAAGACAAATCTGGGTTTTATGAACAAATATTATTTATAATTTCAAAGCATTTTATTTTTTTTCTATAATAAACTTAAAAATAAAAAAAAAACATGTTTATTTATTTACGTCGTTTGAAATTGTAAATGTAAGTTTCATGTATATCAATTATCATGTTCTATCGTGTTATCAAAATATTTATTCTGTCAAAAGTTTTGTCATCAAGAAAATTACACCACTTACCTTCCCAGTTTCTTAAGTGTCAATTAAGCTGCCTAACGATGCAGAGATGCGTCCAGAGTCATCACTAATAATTTTTTAATGGAACTTTTTCCCCATGCTATTAAGCAAAAGAAGGACATTAATTGCCTTCTTTTCCCTGATGATTTCCTTTTCAGAAATGTTACACTGTATTCCATCTCACATTAACGTAAATTTTGAAGAATACTGGATTCATTTCAATATCATCCAGTAAGATTAATTTGAATTGGAATGAATAATGTAAATATATGCATCCCCTTAAATATATTGATGAGGAATAACTTGATTTTATTTCTTGTATGAAACTTATTCTTTTATTCAAAAACAAGAACATTATAAAAGTTTACAAATTAATTCATAGCAATTATGTGGAATACTTCTTAGATTCCCAAATTTAACTATGTTCAGATAAATTCTAGAGCATTATACTCATATGCATATGCAATACATAAAACGATTTGGACACCTTTTCAGTTGGCTTCTTGATGTGTGATCTCAAATGAGGCTGCTTAGAAATAAAGGAGCAGTCACAATTTGTATCTTAAATTTATTATTCTCACGTTAAATCTAAGTAATCTTTAAAAAATCCTAGTTATGATTAATTCACTCCAAAGTTTGCACGCCGTTAACAACAAAAAGAAGTGTGAGCTCTTTGAGTAAAAAATTGGGAATTCCGGAGCTTCTCTCTCTGTCTGTTAATGACAGAGTTAAAATAGAAATACTCAATATGCAAGAAAGTTGGTTGAGATGTATTTGGTAAGATGTTATCAAAACTTACTTACAAGGCAAAACACTTTAATGACACACATAAACATATAAGAAAGCATTATTAATAATTTATTTACTGATAAAATTGGAAACAGGATTTTTTAAAATTCTTTTTTTGCGAAGTATTACCATTTCTTAATTAGTTATTAAATATGTTTGTAAAATATTTTTAATTAAAATATCTCAATTTTTCCTGTGTAATCATCATTTTAAGAATCTAATGGAAACACTTGCTGTTTTTGTAAAATGAGAAAAAAAACACCAGAGTTACAAATTTTCATTTTAATAAAAATAAAAAATGGTTAACTTTTTGTCAAACTATTTTCTCACTTCGTTCACAAATTTTTAAAGCAGAATCATTTAATGCAGAATAATTTTTGATATTTTCATTCATATAACTTTAATTATAGAAGAACAGAAATCCCTTTTCTCATTAAATTTAACTTTTTGCTGCAGTCCAAGTGATACATGCATATCGTTTCCTATGCATCGATTCAGCTGTTCAGGACAGATTTCATTGCTCTCTATGGATTCAATAAAGTGGATAAACTGCAGAAACTGCAATAATTCTCACATTATTCAGAATTAGCTTTAATAGGAAATTATATGCAATTGCGTGGTTTCAGAAAGCAGTGATATTTACTTAACTCAGTAACGGTACATCAACTTGTCTCTAATTAATTAATGTTATTCACTTAAACTAGAAGCACGAAATACTCAAGATCTGCGACAGTACGATACTTTAAAAGCAGAAAAATTAAACAATATTTGGTTTTTAATTTTGAAGAAAAGCAAGTTGTGTATGTTTTATTATTCAATTGTTGGGACAAAATTATTAACTGATATTTATAGAAAAACTAGTTGTCGAGTCTAAATCGCGGGAAAAGAAGAAAACTTCAAAGAGTCCCTTTGCCATTTTATAAGTGTTATTTTTTTAGAATTGAGTATAACTGAGAAATATTGTATAATTTGAACTTTTTTAAAATTATTTATCCATTATCCGTTTTTGAAATGTTACTTTTTGGGAATAATTATTGATTTATATAATTTAAAATCACTGTATTATTAAGGATCAACAATTTTTTTTCTGCTCC
This sequence comes from Trichonephila clavipes, assembly GCA_019973935.1. Taxonomy (NCBI): domain Eukaryota; kingdom Metazoa; phylum Arthropoda; class Arachnida; order Araneae; family Nephilidae; genus Trichonephila; species Trichonephila clavipes. The sequence goes on from BMAU01017014.1 coordinate 1,427,407, forward strand.
TCAGCAATTTTTAGTAAATATGTAAATAAAAACTTTTTTTATAGATATTTTAAGCAAATGCGTTATAGAAAAATAATAAATATCATAATTTTAAATATTTTATTTAAATTAAGTGAGCCATATCCAATTCAGTTATTCAATAATAATAATCATACAAATTTCAATTATGTGGATTCTTTTTGTAACTCATTTCTCGAAAAAAAGAGTAGAAATTTAATTTAAAAATTAACTAACGACTCTAAAAGTAACTGTGATTATTATTTTGTCCTTAAAAATAAAATAATTACTAAATTGAAATATATTTTGTTTATCTTGATAAATAAATATTTCCTACAACTTATCACTTAAAATTCAGTTCAAGTTAAAATGGATAAGGGTCAGATTGAAATATTGACAAGATGTCTGAAGGTTCAAGACTTATTATAACTGACTATCAAATTTTAAAAATGAACGTTTTTATATACAGTAAAATATTTATTAATAATGAATATTTTCCTTTTATATTTTTTCCATGCATATTATTAAAATAAGTATAAATCAATCTTAAAGCAGTAAGACTTAATTTCCATAAAATTAAATAGTACTTGTTTGTGCATGAAATAAAGTATAAGTTTGTGAGAAGTAATACACAACATATTATATCAATTAAAGTACCAAAAACATAACTTTGTTAATTCCTTAATTTAAAAATACATTACAGTATTACAAATACATTATGCAACATATATTCGAAATGTCATTATTATGAATTTCATCTTCCAATTCCAGAGATTTGAAAGCAAATATATCAATTATCTAATTGTTTTATGTTACTTTTGCCTGTAATTATTGAATTTTGTTAAAAGAATATTTATTAACTTTTATTTAAAAAAGAGGGTATAGTATGGACTTTTAATTCAACTGAACAATATTGATTTCAAGACAATTTTATCGAAAACTTTGAGCGAGTGGCAAACCCGCGGCACGCTTGCACCAGTGTGGCAAGATGGAGTTGTAGCAGTAAAACGCGGGACTTATACAAATATTTTAAAAATAGAAATATATTAAATAACCATGTTTTTACAATTTTTTTGAAGTGGGGTTGTCTCAGACAAAAACCTCAAAACTTGGATCAAAACATGTTTGTAAATAAATATCACTGAAAACTAGTTAATGTGCACCTTTAATAACCTAATTTTGTTAGTATCTGTAAGAGCTAATCCTAATATGGATGACTTGGTAAAAAAAAAAAGTAGTGATTCAAGAGCCACATTAAATAGTTATTGAGGGATAAATAATTATTTTGAATTAAAGGATTCAAGTTACTCATTTTTATTTTATACTGAACCTATTGATTGAATTTGTAAAAACGTTAATTAGCATCACAACTTAAGCTTGTAAACTGCTGTTTGTAACGAATGCAACACCATAAAGGAATCATCAGAATTAAATGAAATTTATTGCAAAGACTTGTATTAGTACAAATAAATGACGAAATCTTCAACGCAAAAAAAAAAAAAAAAACAGACAATATATTAAGTGTCTGAAATAAGTATGTTGTGTAGCCACCACGAGCTACAATAAGTTATGCTATACGATATGTTGAATGGAGTTTAACACATTTTGAACGTCTGCTTTTGGAGGAAGATTCCATATTGCTTGTATGCGAAGCAAAAGTTCAATTTTTGAAGCTGCAGGACGTGGATCACGAACGAGACGCTATCCAACCAAATCCACACGTGCTCAATACGTGACATATCCGGCGATTAAGCAGGTCAAGGAAGAAGTTGCATGTGTTGGGATGAACAGAAGTCTCGAACAGTCTTTGCAACATGTGGGCGTGCATTATCCTGCTGGAAGATAGCTCCAGGGATGCCTCAAAGGAAGAGAACGACTTCGGGCTGTTGCTATTTAGATTATTATAATTCGTAGCAAATTGGATCGCCCCTGATACGATACCATAACTCCAGGTGTCAGGCCACTATGTCGTCCGATAACGCACTCTGGAAGGCAGCGTTCACCAGCATAGCGTCTAACACGAATGCGGCCATCATGGTCTCACAAATGAATTCATCTGAAAAAGACAGATTGGTGTCAATCAGCTTGCCTGGCTCTGTGCTCACGAGCCCATTGCAGACGCAGCCGTTGATGGTCTGCCGTGAGGGGGATCCTGTATAAAGGCACCCTTGCACGCTATCAACGGTGCAGCAGACGTAGACGAATTGACGAAATGGAGATTAATACACCTGTAGCAGTAGTCCTACGTGCTGCCAACTGCCTGGATTAAGCTGTACGGTCAGTCATCAACATGCGGAGCAGGTGGCAATCGTCGCGCTTTGACGTCACCTTTCGTCGTTTAATGACAGTTTTTCCAGTTGTTCGGTGCTCGTCGGTCCACTACTTCCAAACTCGCATCACTGTGGAAATGCTTCGCTGCACATGATGTCTTATTGCGCGATAGGAAAATCCTCCTTCTGAAAGGCCGATAATCCTTACATGTTCAAACTCCGTACGTTGTTGGAATCTCTCTTTATTTCGTAGTGGTGGCATACATAAGTCTCACTAAACGTTCGCTACTACCATGTGATTATTAACTATTTTAGACCTCCCGTTACAGTCCTCTATTTATACGCTTTCAGCATCAGTTCAGAGGGCGCTGCACTCGCCACTCATGTGCGGTGGCTCTGAAACTGTGCCATTTTACGTAACATCCTATAACTGATATTTGCTGCAAAGTTCATTTAATTCTGATTATTTCTTCATGGTGTTGTATTTTTACCTACAGTAGTGTCTTTTCGTCATATTTATTGTATTTTTTTTAAACTTTACGTACATAGAGCAGCATTAAAATTGTTCTATTTGTGTAAAAATCTCATAATAAACTTATAAGTAACCTTTTTTCACATTTCTATATTTGTTTGTTTGACAAGTTTAAGTAACATGCATAATTATTTTTTCAGAAATTGTACTCTGCCCAAAAGGGTTGGCCACTTCTGACATAGAGCAAGAAAAGGTAAGTACATAAAATATCTTTAATATCATGTGTATTATAAAAACAAAATCTTTTTCTTTTTTCACGATTGTTTAATGGATATTGAAATGGTAAATATTATTCATTTAAAAAATTTCTAGCAATATATTACACGCAAATTGTATTTTTCTCAAAATACTGAGCAATGCATGTACATGTGTAGTGTTTATTTTGTTAAATATGCATTTCTCTATTTCTTAGAGTATTGTGCAGTTAAACAGAATAAATAAAAAAAATATATGAAGATTTTTGTAAAACGTTCAGCTTAAGTTTAACTTAATGTTCCTTAAAACGAGGTGGTAAATATCATTTGTTGTAAAAATTATATAAGCAGAAATAAAATATTTTTTATGAAAAATACATAAAACGTTTAAAACCCAAATAGAAGCTTTGCACTCACGCATGAATTATGAAATGAGCTGTTTTTTTTATATGAAAACTGGAACATCTGTATAAAAATGCTTCAGAGTAATTCTTTAATTTTGATTTCAGTGAACATAACATGAATTCTGGAGAAAATGCCAGTTATTTGGTCTAAATATTATACACATTATGGAAGAAATATTAGTGTAATCCAAAAGCAAACATTTTAGTTAAGATTGATCCCTCTAATATATTTGTCTAGAATAGATATGCTGTGCCAGAGAGCGAAAACTCTAATTCACACTATATATATGGTTGAAACCATATCTCTCGAAAACTGTTTGTTAAGGCTAACGAATAGGCAGCCCCTATTGTCCCTCTTACATGGTTACAATATTCCCTCTTATAACTAATTTCAGGTTTAATTAACGACTTGTTTCCGTTAATCATCATGATCCAGAGATGATGCTTTGAGATATTTCCGGTCAATACACTCAACATTGTTTGAGTAAGAGCTTTAACGGAATGGAAAATTATGATTCCGACCAACGTTATTAATGTCAAGTTACTATAATACTGTTGTAGACGCACCACATCATCAGATGTGCTTTATAACTGCAATTTATTCAAAAATTCATGACGATCACATGACTGGTAATACCAAATATTGACTTCTAATAATTAAGTAGCATTTCTCTGCTTCTAAATAAATACTATTGAAGAAACAGATTAATTTTTAGGAAGGACCCTAAAATGCTACATCAATATCAAACACAGTAAGCATTTTTCAAATCCTACAATTAACCCACACTCTCTATAAATTTATTTATTTATTTATCTTGGTGGAACATTCCATCGTTAATAAAATACATTTTAAAGGGCTCAATTCAGCTGAAATTTTATATACATGGTTATTTTGGACGGCAATACAATAATATAAATATAATTAATAAAAATTAATTGATTTAAACTAATTATTTAAATAATTACAAATGAAGCCACATTAGCTTCATTAATTAGCGACCCTCTTAGCGATTTGTGTCAAAAAACTTGAAAAAGGTTTTTTTTTTTCTCACGTTTTAGAACATTCATTTGAACTGAAAATTTATATACACGATTGTGTTGGATGACAATACGATACTTTAATGAAAATTAATAAAAATTAATTACAACTTAATGTTGTGATTCTGTCATATGTATATGCATATTTATATTAATTGTAACTATTTAATAAAAAGTAGCTAAAATAAAATTTTCTTTGTTGATCTAAGTAGGAATTGACTTAATTTCTTACTTTTTATATTATTTGTTTTGGTCCAATTTAAGCATCCTTTTTATAAGGAATAGCTCTTTTATGTATCGTTTGGCAGAGATTACAAAGATATTTTACAAAACAAAATAAAATTCTGTTTTTAATAAAACCGTTAATTAAACAAAAACCCATGCAAATAATAAGAATGCAAAGGAAAAGAAAATAGTGGCCACAAGCTTGGATTTGGAAAAAGACATACTGACATATTTTGCACTAAATCTGTGCATTGGCTTACGTAATGAAAAGCCATTCGGTTAAAAGCGATAAAAATGTCGGTTTATTTACTTTTGATCTGTATAAAATTAAAAAAAATTCGAATGATAAAATAAGCCACATTGTTTCTAACCTTTCCGTCTGCATAAATAACCAAACGAATAAAATTACTCTGCACTTATCAGACCTATACATAACACGAGAACAAAGCAATGTAAATAAGTCCTCAAAATAAACTGGACGTAAGTCAAATAAAAATGCATAGTGCCAATCACGATTTTCATGCGTGGTTTTAAACGGCTTCGAGAAAGAAACAATATTGGAGATATAATGAATTGTGCAAAATACTACGATGCACTAACAAGACGCTGCTAAATGCAAAACAATTGTTCTGAAAGAGAAATTTCATCTTTCGGGATAGTAATACTTTTCTAAAACAAATAGAATATAATGAACAAGTAATCTGCGAAATGTGATACGCGTATGTCAGGATATGCATAAAATGATACATGGGTGTATGCGAAAGTATTCTCATAAATACACACGCATATATAACACATAACTCAATAAGATCCGAGCCTAACCAATGCAATAACAATTTTAGGCAATTTATTTATTGAGATACTCTCCTTCAAAAGTGATACATTCAGCTTAGTGATATTTTAATTCGCCAATGCCTTTTTCGTAGAACGATTTATTTTTGCTCTCAAAATAGACTTCAACTTCGGCAATCCCTTTTTCATTTGAGCTAAATTTTTTGGAGCATTTTTTTAGGTTTACAAGCAGCCAGCGGTCACTGTGCGCTAGATCTGGAATGTAAGGTGGGTGAGAAAGTGATTCGAAGCACAATTCGTTCAATTTAATCATCTTTTTCTGGGACTTGTAGCAGGAAGCATTGTCTTTGTGAAACACAATTTTTCTTTTTGCATTTTTATATATAAGGATATATTTCCTTTATTTTTTATTCATTTGGGCCAATAACGCCAAGTAATATTCACTACCAATGGTTTATCCTTTCACAAGGTAGTCAGTTAACAAAATTCCATGTGTTTCCCAAAATACGGAAGCCAAAAACTTTCCAGCTGACATTTGAATTTTCGGTCGCTTTCGATAGCTTTCATTAGCTGCTGTCCATTCAGCTAACGATCTTTTTGATTTGTAGCGATTCCATGCTGTATTAAGCCTAAGCTACCATTTTGTCTAGCAAAGTGAGTTTAAACTATAACACAAACTAATCTAACTTACTATCAGTAAGGTTTCCAGATGTACATTTTAAAGATACTGGTTTAAAGAATCAATTCTGCATAATTAAAAAAATAATATTTAATATAAATCAAGTAACATTTAAATTAGCGTAACTAGTTACATCGGAAAACGAAAAGATAGAATTCCAAAAATATGTTGGTACGTAAATCCAAAAGTGTAATCCTAATAAACGAGCATGAAAGAACATATGTGTTTACCAAAAGAAATATGTAAAAGAATAAACGAGCATAATCAATTGTTAAATAAAGAACCGGAAAAATTGTCAGGTGAAGATATGGAGGTAACCCAAGCAATTGAGAAGGTTCTTGTGTCTAAAGGTGAACAAGTTCAGACGCGTAGTGCGGATCAATATGCGGTAGCACAATCTGTTGTTGTGGAGAAAGAAAAGGAAGAAATATCAGTTGATGTGATAAAGGATAAAGATGATCTTAATCCCGTATTCCTTAGCAAAGAGAGAATTGACTTTGATGAAGATGAAATTGAAGAAGAAAAGCCAAAATTGTGCCTAAAAGAAAACGCAAAAATTTAAGCAGAATGATAGTTGCCGAGTTGCAACAAAAAGTGAATCTAAAAGCCTCAAGTAACATGGTACTTATACCACGGCACTGGAGTTTTAGACGAGAATATTCGCAGGATAAAAGTGGAATGGGAAAACATGCGTGGAAACCGACTGATTTTATCAACCGAGCTGGTACTGTGAAAATACGACGATCATCGCCAGAAAATCGAAGGACCAAGAAACGAGTTCGACTTAAATTGAGAACACACGACTACATCTACCCGGACGGGAAGGTTAGGTGTGAAACCCGACCTCTAGACTTTAAGGTCGTTGACCCAGCGTGGATAAAGAAGGGAGTTGTATGTAAATTGAGGAAGAGTGAAATATAGAACTTCAGAAACGTTGTTTTAAACGACGTGCCAAACCGAAAGTGACCATTCGGGGAGATAAAGCCTCGCCTCGCTTATACTGGGACCAAGGAAAGAAGAGTAGCAGAGACATAATCATAATGTAACTTTACTCTCATTAATGTTTTCTTTTGTTAATATTGTACATGCATATATGGTAACCGTTATATTCAGTTAAAAATGAAATGTTTGTAGGTTACTTGGAAAAGGTCTATTATTGATTGATTTATGTATTAGCTGTTTTAGAAAGTCTAATGTATCCTTATTCTTATTACTGTTTTTGTTTTAATGTTGTATATGAATGTATGGTAACCGTCATATTCGGTTAAAAGGGAAATTTTCATAGTGTATTTGGAAAATGTCTATTATTGATTGATTTATGTATTAGCTGTTTTGGAGTATAACGTATACTTATTTTTATTATTGTTTTTTGTTAGTATTGTATATGCATATATGTCAACTGTAGTAGTCATTTAAAAGTAGAATTTCCATAGTTTGCTAGAAAACCGTCTACTATTGATTTATTTACGTATTTAGCATGATTTTTTTTACTTGTGTACTCTTAGAACTAAGACAAGAATGTTATTGAGACGCTCGATATTCATGGTAAGATAGAGCACTCTCTCTTCAACTAAGGTTTGAACATTATTTATGTGTGTGGAGGTGCGACTAACCTCTTTCTTGTAGCACCTGGACATTTAATATGACGCATGTGCTTCCGTTGGTGGGGCATGTAAGATTCGCCCGGAAGTTTAAAAATCTTTATAGGTGGCGTGGCCATCGAAGGAGAGGAGAGAAGAAAGACGGAAAGAAGGAGGTCAACAAAATGGTGGAGCGAGAGAGCATAGAGAACATGGCAGAATGAGTGAGATAGTGATTAAGTTGGCGAGAATAGAAACAAAATGGTGTTAACAACTTAAAATTAAATGTATCGTAGTTAGTTTTCTTTTTGTGTTGTACGTGGATGTCTTTGGAATAAAACTCTTTAGCCATTAAAGAAGTAGTGACCTTATTGTACCTGGATTACTGATGACGGTTTTCATTTGAAGAGAAAGAACTTGCGATTTTTAGTACGTACACTTGTAAAAATAACTGTTTATTTTGCTTAAACAGCTCCAAACAATGCTCTTAATCGTGAATGCGTTGTTGTTTTTGATCGACAGTGAGTGAACTCAGCACCCACTTTGAAAACAGCTTTCGGATTGACAAATGATCATTCAAATTAGTAAATACACTGACTTTTGTTATCTTCAAAAACTTTTTCAATTTCCGAACGCCTGAAATGATTTTATGGGTTTTTATGTTTTCCGGAACAGCAGAATTAGGGTGACCTTAAAGTTTAACGTCGTTTGTGTCTGTGTGATCACGTTTTAAGTCAGCATACCACCTCTTAACCATTGTTGGAGATGAAGCGGAGTTCGTATTATCTGGTCAATGTATTGCTTCAATAGTGTTTTCTCCCATCAAAAAGCAATACTTAAGACATGGAATTCTTTTTCACATTCATGGTTTCTAAACAAAAAAAGTTATTATACTAATACCATTGTAACGTTTAAGCTAAACAAGATATTATCATGAAATTTTGACACATGTCGTTTGAAAGTTAGTACTACTAGATTATGCTTAGAAAAATTGGACGGTATTGCCTTTTATATGTCAGATCCCGGACTTATTGATATATGTATTATAATGGGTGCGCAAAATATAATTTTAAAAATGTATCGAAAAAAAGGAAGGAATGATGATTAAGAAAGACGGCTTGCAAGAGAAAACTCACAAGGTAGTCTGAATGACTTAACCATGCCTGAATTAAATCAAAGAGGTGTGTTAGCTGTAATAAGCATCACGCGGAATGGTACACCTCCGTACAAGGCCAACTCAGTAAAATGATTCCTATTTACTACTACCTTTCGTAAGGACAGTGTGATTGTGTGTGGTCGATAGTGAAATATCACATGATCTCCTTGGACTTGTTAGACTACGTTTTGGAGGTATTTTGAACAGCTGTTATAAGAAGAATAAACTAATAGATGCTACTTTTGTCCTATACAATGTGTTTCAAACATGACTTGCCTACTACTAGCGATATTTTTAACTTAAAATATTTTTGTCACTAAGTAAATCCGACTTTCTTGTAATTACTTTTATGCAAACTACATTTATATTTATCACATTTCTTCCTTTTCATGAATTTTTAAAGTTTAAACGAATACTTGGTACACATGTATTTAGAATTAAGATGTGGTGGAAACTTTGAAGACCACCGTCTTAGAGAAATGGTTTTCAACACCTTAACTTACCTCCCTGTTAACGGAATTAAAATACTAATGAGAACTTAAGGCAAATAGTTTCAACAGAAATATATTTAAAAAAAACATTTTAACAAACGTGCAATATTTGATGGAATTCTCAAAGCCTGGCATGGCGCAATTTCTATATATCACATAGTTAGAGTATTTTTTTCCTTCTGTGTTTAAAAGATGCATAATGTATATGTGTTAAAACCAAAGGAAGAGTTGGTTTCGCATTTGTTGTGTTCAGGAGTGGTGTTGAATCCGAGAACTTTCAATTTAGAATTCGTGATGAATGCACAGTTTTTGTAGCTGAACTTTTATGTTTAAATTTCGCCGTTAAATGGATCACTGAGCAAAATAGTGTCATCTCAGAATACCTCATCTGTACTGACTCTCTTTCCTCCTTGGATTCTCTTAAATGTATTTCTTCATCTAACAATATAAACGTCGAGATCCAGAAGCAACTTAAAAGCCTAAGAGATAAAAACATCGCAATAGATTTTGCATTTGTTCGCGGACACACGGGCGTTCTTGAAATGAGCGAGCCGATTGGCTTGCAAAAAGCTGCAACCAAGCGCAAAATTGACATTGATGTTAATATTCCTAAATCGTTTTACAAGAAGATCACGAATGAAAGAATGATGAAGTCTTGGAACCAAGAATATCTCATTTCTAATAAGGGGAGCATAACAAAGAAATTTTTTTTCCCACCATTAATAAGAGACTATCATGTCATCATTTTTACACTAACTACAAATTAACCCAATTTCTCACTGGTCACGGTAATTTCAAAAGCTACCTGAACAAATTTAATTTAGCTCCTTCATCTTTCTGTGACTGTAATATTGGTGGTGAGGAAAATGTAGAACATGTGATCCTTCTGTTTTCCAAGTATGTCAGAGAGAGAAAGATCATAAGACTGGCGTTCAAGAGACTCAACATTAATTGGCCACCGAATTTTCACCAATTTCTTTCCACCAGAATTGCTTTCAATAATTTCTGTAAATTTGTTGTAACTGTTTGTAATCCTTCTTAACTTCTTCTTTTTTTTAATTGTTTATTTCCCTTGAATGTTTGTTTAATACTTACTTTCTGTAAGCCCCGTGTGATACTTTGTGGTGCACGGGGATTTTATAATTGCTTTCAATAAAAAAAAATAACAGAAACAAAAACATTTGTTGTTTATTTACATTTTATTAATATTTCTATTTTTATGCTTAACATTTTTATTTTTGAGGGTTATTTGGAAACAATTTGTAGCATTCAAAGAGTATAATTCTGTAAGCCCCTAACTTTTAATTAAAAGTTTCGTGATTCGCTTCCCGATGTCACTGTTCTTCACTTAGGCACACGTATGTGGTGTATTGAATCGAAAAGAAAAAACGTAAATAAGCAAATATTTATCTAAAATAAGTAAGTTCTCATTTTTTTTGTTTCATTCCAAAGCCTAGTGGATAGTTTTACTGTTAGCAGCACCAAGAATTGAATCGTATTTCTGAAATTTGTATATATACATCCGGGGCACTAAACGCAACGGTTTAGCTAGTCGGATATATTCACCAGTGGAGCAGTTAAGATCTTGAGTACTACTATAATTTTCAACAGTACAGTATGCGTCTCAAGAAATACTAGAATATCTCTTCAACAGTACAGTAAGAGTCTCAGGAAATACTAGAATGTCCTCAACAGTACAGTAAGTGTGTCAGGAAAACTGCGATGGAACTGAATAATATAATGTGGATAAATACTTCACATATTTTTCTTAATACCAGAAATTTATGTATGAATTATAAGGTATAATTGTTAATCCAATGTTTAAATATTTTTGTGGATAATCTGAAGACACATTAAACAATCATAAATTCATATAAGGACTTAGCGGTATAAAAAAAGACTTCGGTAGCCTTAAAAGTATAATAAATGACAATTTATAGATAGTCATAATAGCTACTAAAGTTTTTTATTTTCTATTTCATCTGTTTGATTAACGAATATTCCATCAAAAAGGTATCTTTAATTTACTTAATTCTTTGAGAAGTTCCTTGTAGTTTGGGTGTTTGTTTTAATAAAACATGTTTAGATGTTTATTTGGCATAAAGCCCTATATAAGTTTTTATTTTATTATAATCACAATGTTTTAAGTTACTTATGATAATATGATATGATTTCTAAAGAAACATACTGTCGCTGGGTGAATTAAATTAAAAGACCCTGCGTTTTTCAAAAATTAAAGCGTACTGTTTCATATTGAATCATATTTAGATGCCAGTAATTAACTTTTACGTTAAAAAATAGTTTCTGAAACTTCGAAAATAATTTCGCTGAAATACATTAAATTATATTTAAAAGTCTCACGTGTGACTGTGAATCTTAATTGCGTTTGGGAAACAAATATTTTTTAAATTAAATACCATACTTTATTTTATTTTTCTATTTACTTTCCCTCCTAAAGAATTTCTTGGTTACTTCAACATTGTTTTAGAAGGCACGCTTAAATTTTTCTAGTTTGTTTTGGATTACATTTCAGTGGAAGAAGATAAAAGAAGTTTCCATTTTTCATGAAAGTTATAATGACATTTTTCATTGTTTCCGTTAATTATTTTTTCCTTGTATATAATACATTTCTAAGAGTTTAACTGTGAATTACAGGAGAAAGAAAATGTTATAGATTTTGGGGTAGTAACTCTAATATGCAGCATCTTATTAAATTGGAATAATTGATCACACAATCAGGTTTGTTTTTAATTTAGTATTGTATTGGAGATTAGATTCACACAGATACCTAGATTGTATATTAAGACTGGGTAGACATTTATTCCCATTTTTTACTGCAGATAATTTCAAGGTTTTAAAACTAAACAATAGTCATCGTAGAAAAAAACAATAGCCATAGTTTAAGAAATGAGTGAAACTATTATCATTTATTAAGAATACTTTATTTGTATGAGTAAGTTTTCTTTTCTTATTACTAAATAGTTAACTGATTTAAAGCTAATTATCATTTCACTTTGCATAGCATCATTATGAAGCTGAATTTTGTAATTCATGTAAAAACATATTGGTGAGATTTTGCTGATAAGTTTAAAATATAAACTTAAAAAGTGTTTAGTTCGTCTAAATTCACCTATTTGGGTGTAGTTTTTCTACAACCAATTTATATCCCATGTAGTAAACCACAATGGATGTAGCTCTAGGCCCTTAGCTCTTAAAATTCCATATGCGTACAGAATCGAAATTTCATTAACTAGTTTATTTTTCTAAGTAAGCCAAGCATCATAAGATGATGAATTTTGTTATATGCTATAAAACTGCTGACTACAAAAAGTAATCAATCGTTCAAAACACTGGCATTACTCAATTTTTTTACAAAGCTAGTCGAAACACTAATTGATCTAATTTTGGAATGTCTGCATGTAATGCACCTGTCTAAGCACGTTTCCGTGACTTGGTATTCTCCATTTAACATATTGATATACCAAACCAGATTCTAATGTTATAAAATCACAAATAATTCCATGAATCTTAACTTACCAGCAAACTTTAAAAGGGATTTCCATGATAGGTAAATTCTTTGAAAGTCCTAATCTGCTACTTATATAAATGATTTCTTCTACATACAGCATGACACTAAATCCGAAAAGCTTTGGATTTGATTCCCTAGTGGATTTTGATTCTAAGAAATTGCAATTTCTGCAGTATTTGAGGAAAGAACACTCAAAGAAAGTTTATTTACATTTCGGCACTCTGATCTCAAAATATTGAATTATTTTCTTTTTTTTTATTGATATGCAATAATGCATGAAATAAATGAAAATCGTGTTTCACAAGTCCTGATCACTAAAGATTATTTAAGTTGGAACGTGCATTTATTCCATGTGTTAATTTGCCAGTAACATTTTTCGGTAATTCAGTTCTTTCAAAGCTGCCGTTACCGACACACAGGTAAATCAATACAATTTTAATCCAATTCACTAACTTGTATCAACAATCTAAATTAAAAGTTACCTGTGTAAGAAGTAACCGTTTTCTTATATATATAGTTGAATAATTATTTCATCTAATATACCAGAGATATATAATATATTCCTAGTATAAAATATCTTTCTCCTTTTTACACATTTGTTAATTAATTCATTACTCATTCTAATACGGCTTTTCTGATCCAATAAGAAGCAAATAATTTTTCACCATGTATATAAGAATTAAAAAATACAACTTCTAAATGGGTTTGTTTTTTCAGCAAATTTGAGTTTCTATAATATTTTAAGTTTACTTTGAGTTTATGAAGTCCTGTTTTGTAGCACAAACCAATTGATGTTGAAATTTCAATTTAAAAATTCTTCAAGTATGTTCTTTTCCAACAAGTTTTTAAAATACACCGTCTCTAAAACAATTATAACATCCATTACTTCTTTTTAATTTTTAATTTTGCTTTTAGTAATAAACAATGGGCTCTTGTGTGAATGGTATGTTTAATTGGAATAAAACTATGACAATCATCATCTTTTTTGTCATTAATATAACCGTTGATTTTTTAAATTTTATTTTTACTTCTTCATGCTATGAGACACGCACTCTTACCTTTATAACCATTTTAGAATATAAGTAAGATTAACGTGGCCTAATTTATGCTCCATTTTTTTTAAAAAAAAAAACTCCATTAATTGAACTATATAAAATAACTCAATATCATTTCCCGTAATCGATTAATATTTCTCATATAATTCGTATCTTTAGAATTTTTCACAAACTTATTAGTAAAAGAAAATTACTGTTTGTATTTGTAGCTACATCTTGTGACTGAAATGAGGGAATTTTAGTTTAAGTGGTATACATTTTTCTTATAACGCTGAAATGTTAATACAATACATGGTAATAGTCCTGAATTTTCTATTCATACGCATAATAATGATAAGATGAGACAATCCTAAATACCTTGTAACAATTTCATCGATGAATTATAATTTTATTTTTTTTTAACTAAAACCCTGATATATAATATTTAGTACTAAATTATAAACATGTTTCAAATTTTGTATCTTTGTAAACGTTTATTATGAATATCAACATCACATGGCTCTTTTATATTAACGTAATTATGATAGACAATAAATATACAATTAATTTCCAAGTATAAATTATCATTTTTACCATATGTTATATGTCACTAACTTGAGAGTTAATTTGAAATTTCGAGAACAGCTCTTGATATTTTTAACATATTTATATACAAGTGAAATTTTTTGCAATGATGCATTTATAAGTGAGAAATATTTTCAAAACAACTTTTGTGAATCACTGGTTCGAAAAAAAAATTGTATGGTATGATATTTTAAGCTCTAAAAGCGTCTATACACTCTTAAAGTAAAATTGAATATTTTCCGTTCGAATGACACTTTTTTTTAAGAATGTTCTACAAGGTTACTCTCTTCCAACGTATTAACAAGGGGACGTGATTTTGCACAAAAGAATTTAAATCTTCTTTCTTTTGACTGGAGGGTTTTCAACTTCTTAGATACTGCTATGGATTCAATACGAAGAGAATAATACATTCTGGATCTGGTTAATTTAAATGGTACACTATTGATTGCTCATATTAATTTAGAAAACTAACTTAACATTTTATCCCTAAACCAGTGTTTCTCAAAGTGTGGGGAGCGCCTCCCCTGGGGGGGCGCGATAACCCTACAAGGAGGGCACGAGCATATCGAAAATTGAAAGATTTTTTTAAAAAAATATAACTGGAAAGAGAAGTAAAACAAAATACTTCCTTCCATAATAAAAAAAATGCATAACAACATTAATATAATTTATGTTTATTATCTGGCCTTTTTCCGTCATCAAATAGCTATCTTTGATCCCAAAACCAAATTAAAGAAAAAAAAACTTCTTGTTTAATGAGAGATATTTTTATTACGTTTTAACATGCAATATTACTCTGTAAGAGAAAAAAACGAAACCCAGACCCTGAGAAAAATTCTAAGAAGATAAACAATTCATCACTGTAATTATTATTTAAATACCGTACATTAGTTATAGAAAAAGAAAAGGAAGACATGATTCACTTTTCAGTCAGGCTGCGGTTGCGCGGGGCATGTGTGATCTCTATTGAAGGAAGTTGTAACTGATCCACCAAAAGAAGAACCTGCTGAAAGATGCATATTATTCATGATTGAGAAACTCGATGAACATGAAACGAAAGGAAAATTTTCAAATGCTTTCTAAAGAACTCCATCAACTTAAAATATGAAGCCATAAGTGTACCACAAGGTTCAGTTCACCTTGTCAAAAGACAAGAAAGAAAAAGTTCAACTTGTTATTTCTTGATCATTAAAGGTGTCACGAGTTCGAGTCCAGTACTACTAAAGACACGCCATGTAGGGGAGAGATGCAAGTTAAATCTGTCGAAAGCTTAAACGTCTTCTTGTTGGAGTGGTGTGGTAGTTAAAAGAGGCCAGTTCAAACGTCATCTTGTTGGAGTGGCGTCGTAGTTAAAAGAGGCCAGCTCAAGTATCGTCCTCGGCATTTGACCATGGTTTAAAATTACGAGGACCGTCTCCAAAAGCCCTCGTGTAGCTGAACACTGCGATGTTAATATTTACTCACTTGGTCATGAAAGCTTTATAACTACAAAAACTTGAACAAAATTTGACAGCTTTGCCACCAAATAATATTTCTGTAATATTAGTGAAAAGTGTCTCTGATTTGCATCCTTTATTAAGGTCTTGCACTTATGAATCATTTTAGTTGTTTTTTTTGGATTTTTCTCAAATCATCGAAGAAAATTGAATAGTCCTTGAAAGCCGGTAAGTATACATTCTCTTAATAAAATTATTCACTGGAATTCCAATTTGTATCGAATACAGTAAAAATAATTCTAAACAAATGATTGGGGTCACTGAGTCCCCCCGCACTACCATTAGCGTTAGTATCGAGTGCGCGCCTACTCCCGGGTTAAAACCTTTTTAAGTCTTCTCGCTTTAAATATTAAAAGGTAAACACAATTATTCTTCATCGGAATTTTATATTCTTTTTCATAAATTAACATTAATTCTAAATGCTAATTCTGTGAGGTTTAAATTACAGTTCTCTTTTAAACGTTATTTACAGTTATAGCATTTATCTAAAAAACATCATTTTACATTTTGTATACAATGTCGTGCACGCAGTTTTACTTTCCTTACAGTCCAGCTATTATATCAGGAATAATGTTTTATTTTTAAAAAAATGAACTCGTGCGAGGATTCGGTGTTTCAACCAGTATACGTTTAATGTATCAGTACTGAAGAAGGTATTTTATAAATAATTGCTTATTACTAAATTAAGAACAAGTTTAATAATTATTAGGGACTTTCATGGGCTTGTCTTGTAGAGTAAAGTTTTCAAAGGAAGGTTTAACATCAGAAATTGACACTTTGAGTTATTTTTCTATATTTAGCTGAGATCCATATTTTGTCTTCAAAGCAGCCACCGCAGAAAATCCAGTTTAACAAAGGTGGAATGTTGAAAATGGTAATAGTATATGAAGTGCTTTGGTTTTCAGTACAGAGAATTCATCATCCACCTCTACCCAAAATTCAAACAGCGATTTATTACAAAATTGCCTTTTAATTTTTCACTGGATGTGAAATCTATGAAGATTTCACATCCAGTTCGGAAGTTGAGAGCCCTTCTGGAGTATCTTGAAATAAATCCCTAATCCACTCTTGTAACTTGCAACCAAGTTGTACTCATCCAAAAAATACTTTTTAATTTTCTTTGCCAGCATGGCTAAATGATTTTACATGGTTATAAAAGCAACTTTCACATGTTATTCTTCAGATTTGTAAGTTTTAACACATAACGAACTGGGTTTTTTTCCATCATTTACTTTAGTAGTGGTAAATACAAAATTTAAGTATTTTTGAGAATATTTCCTTGATTTAATTTTCGGAAACATGCTCGTCTGTGTACTTGTTGATCCTTTATTATCATCGAATGTTTGCTTACGACTTAAAAATGTATGTATGATTTTGTTTTAATCTACTGCCATAAATACTTAATTACCGTGAATTACAATTAACGTGCAAATTAAAAAATGCACATTCAAGATAGATTCACTAGCTATAGAAGTATTAAGACGACCAAAACTGACTGGAATTGTACGAGGAAAAGCATTTTTACATGTTTTGCGCAGACTTCCGATAGGTTGCCCAGACTCACGCAAACATATCCGATAATGCCAGATGTGATGGATATGATAAAGAGCAACGTAGACTAGATTATTTTTCTAATGACATTTGTACTTTGAGAAATGGATGCTGAAGGAAATAAATCTTTAATTAAATATATCATTTTGCGATCTGTTCCAGTTTAAAAATTAGAGAAAGAAAAATAACATAATAATAAGTAAGTAATATATATTTTAAGTAAAAAAAAATTTCTTAAAATATATACTGCTTAAAAGTTACAAATACAAAATTTAATATACTTATTGTATTAATTTGTACGGTTTATAATAAAAATCGTATTGTAACTTTAGCGTCTCTATCTGAAAGTGCATTTTTATTGCCATGAATACATTATTGTTGTACAGGTGGCGGGGGGCGAGAAAAATTGTGATTGAAAATTGGGTCGCCAGTATTGAAAGTTTGGGAAGCACTGACTTATGTTACTAATCTGTATGGTTTATAATTAAGATCCCTATTGTAGCTTTAGCGTCAAAGTGCATTATTATTGCATTCAGTTCATTATTAATGTATAAGGGGGCGCGATAAAAATTGTGATCGAAAAGAGGGGCGCCAGTATTGAAAGTTTGAGAAGCACTGCCCTAAACAGCAGCCCCACATTTCTCTAGTGGATATTGCTGTCTACAGTTAGGAAATAATTAGGAGTAAGTACCTGTATGTTAAGTTTATTTGTAGTGCATAGAAGAAAATACAGATATGAATATCAAGTACCATGTTGAATGCATACCTTTGAGTATCAACTTACGATTCAATCAAGTTATTTAGACTTATTTGTATCATTTCAGTTCAAGACGAGATCTGATAAGAAATTATAACCTTAGGAATACTAAATATTCTAGCATAACATTTAAAAAAACTTTAAAATATATTTTATTGAAATTTGCAGATTAAATTGTTTCCTAAGAGAGTCTTAGTTTATATATATATAAAATTTTTCAATGTTGTTCAGATCATGAATACACGTTTAACTTCTTAAGAACTTATATTCATCACAGATTCATTAATCGTTTTGCTACCTCTAATTCTAAACAACCACACAACAATAGGATTTCAGAGTCAGAATGTTAGTAATCTTGCTGTGAATATTTTATTATAACACTTTTCTCACAGTTTACATCTTTTCCACACAATTCTTGAACATCTTACACATTTTTGACAACCAACCAAATTAGAGCCCAGCAAATTTACATTTTTGACGACCGACCAATTCATAACCTACAAAATTTGATTGTCATCTCTCTTGGCATCTATCTTTGTTGGATAGTTTAAAAGATGCGTTTATGTATATTCAGATGCTTAAATCGGTGAATAATAGCTTTCAATTAATTTCAAGACTCTTCGTTCTCTTGCAAAAAGCCCTGTGAGTAAAAAATTTTGTGTGTTAAATTATTTTTAAAAAAATTGTTAAATACTTTTTTAAAAAATACTTTTCTTACGTAATTGTTTTAGGATTTTTCTACTTTAAGATTTTGGGTGAATTTTTTGCAGAATAGTAGTCAGTGGTTTTATCATACTTTCTGTGAGTTTTTTATGTACTTTGGGTTTTTGTTTATTTTATTTGGTTTTTCCTACCGAGTTGCAAAGGGGGAAGGTTGGTGCCTTCAAACTAGTTTAACCCCACATATTAGGTCTTAAGTCTGAAACTGCTTTTTAACGCGCTAGGTTCTTTTTTGCAGTTCCTTTTTTTGCATTTTTTTTTCTTTTTTGCAGTTCCTTTTTCATGTGTAACATCTTTCCTCTCGGTTGCTGGATATTTTTTGGGAGTGATTTCGTGAAAAGAAATGGATGTGTGTAACATTATGTGACGTAAGTGTGCTCTACTTAATTTGACCAATGAGAGTGCGTGGTTGTGTCTTTTCTCTACCCTCGCTTGGGGGTCCAATCAAAACTCTATGGCCTTGGTCCAACTCTAGTAGCCATCAAGCACTCGAGAGCTTACTCTAAATCCGTTAGTCACTATATTGGGGGAAATAAGTGCGGCAGAATGCTTATTTGAAAATGGACAAACAGTGATCTCGGTGGTCGTATACATTTCTTTGAATCAAACGGTTAAAAAAAAATTAAAGATTTCCTGCATTTTGTACTTTTACCATGTAACGAAGGTAGTTCTACTCTTTTAAAAAATATCACTCGCTTCCCCTGATTTCGAGTGGTGATTTTAACTTTAACTTCAGTTTGCCAAAATCTAAGCCACTCATAGCTTTTATGAATGATGAAATCAAGCTCGAAATGAAGACAAATTTCGACTACTAACAGTGGTACTGTTATTGAAGTTGTTTTTCAAAGGTTTTTAAATACTTTGAAATCACTAAGTATATGTGTCATATTTAGTTATCATAAGTCTATTATTTCCGTTTTTCCCCAAATTGAACAAGAATAATTATTTTTGATAAAATATTGCATTACTCCTTTTGTAAATTAGATGCAATTTTCATTAAAGATATAATTATTTGATAGAAAATTAATTCCAATTATACCCGATTCAAATTTTTTTCAGGAAAAAAGTTAGTATTGCTTATTTACCACAATAACATGTCAGATGTTTCACATCATATACGACTACTGTAAGACTCCTTTTTTTATTTTTCTATAAATTCGATCTTCAGATGTTTTGATTTTATATATTTTTATTAAATTATTTCTTGTTATGTTCAGTATCTATTATTTCTTGATTTTGATACACGATAAAAAGTTCTTTCATATATATATATAATATCTTTTCGCAATTTACTTCATCACAGTTTCTATTTTGCAATCAATAATTTCTTCAAAGTTCTCTATTTGCTGTTTTTAGAATGATGATTAAAATATATATTCTACTTTTGAATATTTGAAAATGTATTTCATAAAGTTTAAATTAAGTAAATATTCTCACTTTTTTCAAATGAGCATATGAATTCAAAATTAAAACTTAAATTTTACATATTGGAACAAAACTATTTTGTCCACATACACATACAATAATAGTCAATTAAAGAGTATAATTAACTAATTGTTTCTAAATGATTTTACCAAAATATTTATTAAAATAAGATGCCTTAAAAAGACAAAAAATATTGGCATTTTTTTCGTTCACCGTCAGTTGGTTACATTGAATGAAAGAAACTTTTCATTATTCACCGAAAGAAGAATAGAAACTTAAGGAAAAGAAAATCGATTCATTTTTAATGCATTAATATATGCACACAATCTTTTCCTAACTTCTTTTTCGTTAGCGAAGCCTTATCGGTTCGCTAATAATGAAAAGAAGTAAAATGAAAGGTGAAAAAATTTAAAATGGACGAATTGGAAATTCCCTTTGGCTTCCTTTTATAAGATCGATTGTGAAACTTAATTACTTTTATTGTTAGTTGAACATTTTTTCCATCTTTAAACTACGAGCGGAACAAAAGAACCCAAATTGCGAAGGCTTATCTAGTTTAAGCAGAAGCTAAATTTCCAGACTCATCAATGCTTAAAAGACCAGAAAATATTACCCTTGGGGCCAAAGAATTATATTTAAAAATGTTTGATGAACCTACTTCCTTAATGAGTGTTAGTTTCATAAATGCTATTTTAGTTATATAGCTTCTGACTAACACTGGGTAATTCAAATAATGTTTTCTAATTTTTTTGATGTTGATGGTTTTCCCTCATTGTATTTTATACCCAACTCAATTCCCTTAAAATGCGTTTGTGTAACAAAAAGTAATTCTAAAAAATAGTTTGTTAGAATAATTTTACTTCGTTATAATTTTGTAGTTGTGAAATAATGATAAGATTTAAAATGTAAACTTACTAATTAACTAAACGATACTGTTGCAATTATTTAATCGTTATTTAATTGTAGAATTTCTATTTCTCCTTTCACTCATATGTAAATACAATCTGCAACATTAAGTGCATCATGGATATTTGCAAGAGTAACAAAACTATAGTGGATGGTATTTAAAACATAGAAAAAGTAATGCTTGGAATTTTAATTTATAGTTATATCGTTGAAAATTGAGGACATCTAAAATGCATTAATCCATCTAAATTAAATACAATCTTTTCACTAAGGGTGACACTACTTGATAAATCTATGATTTTGAATAGAATCTGAAAAATGTAATACAAAGTATTACAGACTATTGGGCTAAAATTTAACCGCAATACAATACGCTAAGACAATATTCTTGAAGAGTGACAGGTGCTTTCCTTTAGGTCCAATTGTTCTTTATGACATATGGATCAGGTGGGAGCTAACTGGCCAAGGATGATTTGGCTTGTGATAATTCAAAGGAAGACCATTCTGTACCAAGGAATTATCTTATGGAAATATAATTCAGTATTATCTATATTGGAATGTAATTCAGTTAAACATATATCGAAATAATAGATTGTAGAATTCCATCAATATAGCATTGAACTGTCAGTTTGCCAGGTTAATTAGGGAAGTAGTCTATCTATTATATAAGTAGCACGTCTGATTATAATACTTTTACATAATCCTGGTAATTCTTTAGCCATATGTCACATAAGCATATGAGTTTGAGTTGGTGGTAAAATTCATGATAAGAAGGTTTAGAAGGAGTAAAAATATTGTTACATTGAGAAAAACAAAATCTATAAACAGGATGTGGTCATATTATTCTTTTGAATATAAATGTTCAATTGTAGGACACACTACATGATGAATTGAATGTTGTTATAATGAAATCTATGGATAACAAATTAAATTGCATAAATCGTTTTTAACAATATTTTAATGTATCAAAAATTACATATAGAAATATGCACCTAATTCTGAAAATGTAAAATAAAATATATTCAGAGTAGGAAAAGGAACTATTCATAGAAATAATTTCTTTAAAGGATTATTTAAATTTTTATATAGAAAAATAGCCCAAAGAACAGTAAAACAGAACAAATGCTTGAATTTTCTTTTCTACATTTTTTACCCTTGATAAAGTGTTTGGAGAACATTAGACGTAAGAAACACTCAGTGTTTTTTTAATATAATTTGTTATTTTAATCATTTACAATACTTTGTAATTCAAACATGTTTTTGAAGAACGCCTTAAAATGTTCGTAAAGAATAAACTTATTTGAAAGAAACAATTTACAAGTGTACCCTTAAATACGAGTTAAATTAAATATCGAAGGTGTTTAGTAACATTTGACATTTGCTGAAAAATTATATTAAGAATACATATCAAAAACGACTACGTATGTGTATAATCAATTTGGGAATTATAAATTACCATTACATACTTCGAACATAAGACTAGCATTAGTGAATATTAATGGTTTTCCTGAAACTTTTGTACTACCTAGAGGAAAACTCACTGACATTAATGACTAAATCTCCAAAGCAATGCGATTCTTGGTTAATTTCGTTTGTCTTTTATGGGAATTTTTAAAGTAGAAACACTTTTAACTGTGTAATGGTAACTGCTAATATCATAAGTAATCATACGACGTGAATCATTGGTTACATTTTGTTTGTTAAATGTGTAAAAGTTTTAATTAAGGATATTCCATTTCAACGGATGAACATATTTATCAAGTAAAGTAACAAACACGCACACACACAACGAAGAAATTAATTAAATTTAAAAGTTTTTTTTTCTTTCTTTGGAACGAAAAAAAGTCTTTTTTTCTTACTTTAAAATAGATTACATTTGCATTATGTTTTAGTACAAAGTACACAGTAACGAATCATTTTCATACTTTAAAATTATTATAATTACTGTTTGAATTATGAATTACTACAAATTGAAATTTATTAAGCACAAAAACTATTTAATATGAACCTCTGATTTCTCTCTCTCGAATCTTTTGAAATTATCTACAGTTACAAAGAACATTGATGAAGAGTGCACATGCGTGTATGTCTTTTTATATATTGATTTAAAACAGGGGTGGCCAACCATTTTGGTAAGAGTGCCACTGTCAGAGAAAAAAATTATGCTTGACACTTTCATTTTTTCTAACAAAAAAAATATAAATAGATGAATCACTGATACGCATACACTTATATGATTTTAACGCAAATAACACTTCTATATGCATCCAAGTAATAGAAATTTAATTTTATTGTTAATAAACATTTCACAAGTTAAATCAATTATAGGTAGGCATAAAATAAAAAAATAGTAACTTGAGACATTTAATTCTATATAATTACTAAACAATCAGTACTTCCTTAATGGTGCTTTTAAATCAGTTTTTTTCTATTACTAAGCCATCTATATTAAGACTAGTTCTTTAAGATGCTGTCAAAAATCGGTTATTCTGGGTGCCTATTAGTTACTTTTGAACAATATTTTAATTCTATTATGCCCATATCAGAAAACAATTGTTCAGAAACAACTGTTAATCCGAAGCTACAATAATATCTGACAATCAAATCGTGTAAATTTAGATGATTAACTTAATTTTCTAAATATTTCTAATATTTGCTTTTCAGTGTAATGAGGTACTATTAGTCAATAATTTTGATTTGAATTTCAGATGGGTAACAATTAACGTCTTGCAGAGAAATTGAAAATGGATCGATCGAAACTCACCATTTTTTTCATCACTTTGAGAATCATCAAACCTAGCACCGAATGAATCCGACAAAATGGGAATAAAGTTTTTACATCTCTCATAGTGGAACATTATAACCTTGGTAGATAGTTCCCTCATTAATGTGAAATATGTTTTTCTACAACATCGAGACAAAAAAAGCAAAAGTGCTTCAAAAAAGATGTATGACAAACTAGGGTAGTATAAATTCCATCTTTTTTTCTTGTAATCTTAAATTTAAGTTATTTAAGTGTTTCATAATATTCGCAAAAAAAAGCAAAGCCTCTTAACCAGTCTTCATTTTTGAGTAGCAATCACTCGTTAGGTACAGTTAGTTGTTTTCATCCAGATATTTTGAAACATTCTCGCTCAAATTCAGAAATATAACCAGTGCCCGTATATTGTAAAACAACGCATACCAAAATAAAGGAATATTCTCCACATTTTAATTCTCTATTGGGACACTGGCACGCGTACTGCAGGCCTGCCTACTCTTATCTAAAAATTTAGTTCAAAAAACTAATATTATAATTTTGATATTTTTTTTTCATTCTGTTATCTAAACAAGATAAAAAATCACTTTATTAAGATGTTGATTAATAAGCTTATAATGTGATATTTTTAAAAATATTAAGTTATCCGACTGCGTTCGAAATTGTAAATTTACAAAAGCGTACAAACGAATATTTTTAAAAAAACTTAGTATTTTTAGATCAGAATATAGTTATAAAATTATTTTAAGAATATTATTAGAATAAAAAATTATTTAAATGCATTATTTTGGCGAAAATTGAACTTAGAGTTATATTATTTTCAAAATGCTCTCCCTTTTTGAAAAATGCTTCTATAATAATAATATTTTGCCTATACATAGCTGAAACTTCTCCAGAGAGTCTGAACTAGGATTTAAAATATTCACATTATTTCCAGAGTTACAACCAATTCAAATAAGTGTCGGTTTTTTTTTTTTGTTAAAAATTCTCCACTCTGATGTATTAAAATATGAATAAATCCACTTCTAAATTAAATATTTCAAACATTTCAGTCCAAACTCTCTACAGAGGTCTGAGCATTATATAGGAAAAATATATTAGTATTACTGAAGTATTTTCCATAAAAGGAGAATATTTTGAAAATAAATAATTCTAAGTTCATTTTTGCCAAAATATTGCAGTTAATTAAATTTGAATTGTGTAATAACGTTCTTAAAACAATTTCATACTTGCATTCTAATCTAAGTGAAGCTAAGTTTTAAAAGTAATATTAGTTTTTACACTTTTGCAAAATCACGGTTCGAACGTAGTCGGATACAAATGTTTTTTCGATAAATTCAAATCATTGCCATAAGAAAAAAGAAATGTTTTTAATTCTCTGTCACTTTTTTTTCTGTCCCAAGCAATGTTTTCAATATTTCCTTCATAATATTTTGCCCACTGGATATCTTTAAAATGTAGGCGAAATTGGAAAGTTTCCTAACTTTTAATTCTTACTGAACTTTTTCTTAGGATTAGTTTCCGACGTAAGATTTTTAAGTTATGTAATAGCAGTTTCCCTCAATTTTTTTAACAATGCTCTCCAAATATTATTTCTCTTAAAAGTCTTTAATCTTACTCCTACTAAAACTGTCTTCAGGGGAAAAAATCTGAATTTTTTACACAAAAACTATATGATTAATAAATCATATAAATATGTAATGTAAATTCACACTCATCTTACAAAATAACAGTGAAGACATTACGGATTCTTCAAGAATTTACTACAAATACCTTCATGTGTTTTTTTTCTTTGTGGCAATAGAGTATTCCTCTTCCCTTATCTTCAAAAAATTGTTTTATATGTCCTACTTTTGGAACATATAGAATATTATTTTATGTAGATAAATACTTTTTATTTTTGTTTCTCAAATTCAATTTGCTGCATTTGGAAAATAAATTACATTAAAATTTGAACAGTTAAGAAAGCATACTAATTTTAATAACAAAAAAGCATTTGCTGTTCAGGTAGATTTAGTCGTCCTTAATTGTACCTTTATATATGCTTCCTCTATTGTTGTATCAGCGTAGCTAAATTATTCAGCACAGAACACATCACGTAGAATCACAGAATATAAAGCACCTAAACTACATTCTACAATTCTTACATGCACAAGTTAATACATTTTTGTAGTATAGATAGCACCATTTACATTTCATTTTCCACTACTTTTATAGAAATCAGTTACACTAATAATAATAAAAAATAAAACTCACAAATAATCTTATGAAAAAAACGAGCTATGTGAAAAGTGTAATTCCGTTTCTTATTTTTTTCTCTAAATAAGTATTTTTCTGCCTGGAATATTTATTGTACTAAAAATGAATGTGACGGATAAAAACTAAATGAATTCCATATGACAGTGAATTCCAAATTTCCCTTTTATAATTAATTTTACAAATTGAAACGTAAAATAAAGTTTTAAGTACCAGAAAAGGTTTACATAAAGACCGCTTTCATATAGTATTATTTCATCTCTTGATTAAATTAGGAGAAATGCTGAACATGTACTAGTTATCATTTTCATTTATATATACAGCTCAAAATATATATTACTACTCCTAGAATTCAGCTCAATAGGAAATAATTTTTAATAATTTTTCAGGAATAATTTTATCAGTTATGTTAATAGTTTTCCTTTATTTAATGAAGAAAATCATTTTTATGAAATTTCAATTACAGTTGCACAACTCGGAAAGTTCTGGCATTCAAGAAATTAAAGGGGCATTCAAGAACTAAAACTAGAAGTCGTTTTTCATTTAACAAGATAATGAAACTAGATGTTAAGCTGCACAAATAAGATTTAAAAAATATTTTGGATTTTTGAAGTTTGAATAATTAGAGAACTCATGAAGAAAAAGATAGACTGAGCGTTGATTTGATAAATATTCATCGATGCTATAAATTATAAGCCTACATTTACCTCATCTTAAGATAAATTAAGTCAATATTTCTATTGCAATTAACGATTTTCCTTGCTGATAAATAGTTTGACAAACAAAAAATGGTGTATATTCTTAACTGCATCTCAGGACGTCCATAAATTCAAATGAAGATTTTTTTCTCTTCAGCAATATATCGGAAATTGCTACAACAATTGATAAAATTTACCGATAAACTGACGATTTAATAGAATGAATAAACCAGTAATCAAAAATAACTTAGCATTGAATGGGTTAAACTTCAAATTAAGCTGTCTAAAAAATGAGCTTGCTTTATTTTGGTTTTGAACGAAATGCTATATGTGAAGCTCTTTTCAACGAAATACTCTTTTAAATATCTTTATAAACGAAAACTTTCAAGCTAAAATAAATTTTAAAAAATTGTGAAATGTATGCTTAAAAACATGATACAATTCTATGTTCTACATAATTTATTGAATATATTACTTTCATCACAGAAACACACTATCAAAACTACATCAACTTCTGCAGTACATTGAGTTAAGACACTATAAGTACCCGAATGAATTCTTATAAATCTCTATAAATCAAAATTTGCAAAATTTTATCACTTTAATTTAAAATTGATATTTGAACACTTTATATATTTACTGAAACTTTAAGAATTCAATTTAAAAAATAAAGTTGTGTTATGTAATTAGAAAATCTCCTGAAAAAATTAGTATATTTTACATCACATTAGAATCAAAATAAAAATTATGCATATACGTATCACTTGAAACTATTATTTGAGAAAAAATGGTGCAGGTTTCGTTTGTGTTATCAGGAATTATTTGAAATGCACAGGCATAAGAAAAACGAAAAATGAGAAAAATGTTATTTTATAAGGTGTACAGGTAAATCTGATGAAAAATCTGTATTATGAAAAAAAGTCAATTCCTACTTAGGTCAACAAAGAAAAATTTTATTTTAGTTTTTTTTCATTAAACAGTTACAATTAAGAGGACTTGGCACCCTTTGAGCAAACTTCTTTATTTACGTATTTAAAAATTATATTTTAACATTTTATACAATGTTTCTATTCAAGAAAATGTTACCAGATGAAAATTTTCATATATTATTCACACAATTTTAAAAATTTAAATTTTTGAAGAAAATTGGGAAAATTTTAAAATCCTACTCCTTTTGTAAAAATTAATATTTTGACCTGAAATTTTTTTATAATATTCTTATGGATGTTCTTGACAACTTTAGGGATCGATTTTAGAATAACTTCATTCGTTTTTGAGAAAAAATAAAATGTTGATATACAGGCTAAAAATCAACGAAAAAGCCAACATGTCTTACATTTTATTTTTTTTAAAAAGAAGTATTCAGTTTATAGCAAAACGGATCCCTAATTTTTATTACATGCTTTATTTTTAACACGCAGGACAAAAATGGAAGTGATTGGTAAATAATTGTCGAAGGAGTAGCATTTTGAATGCACTAAGGTTTCGAAAAACACAAACTGAGAAAAACAGGTTTAAAGTTTATAATTCTGAAAAATAATTATTATAAGTTTAATTAAACTTAAAATACCACTTTAAGATATTACTTATACATTTTCTTTAAAATAATTGCCTTTTCATATTTTTCAACCTACACATTTTTATAAATGATCAACTGTTAGAGAGTACTAATTGCACATGAAAATTCAAGAAAAATGTTAAAAATTTTTTCTGTCACGACAGAAATTTTAGCTGTTTTTCTTCTTATAATATTAAAGTATTACATTTGTATGAAAAATATATCAGGAATAAGAACTGAGAAATTATAAAATTATTAATATAAAATGCCTTAATTTAAAAATTTTATATGCACACATTTTCACAAGGAAGAAAAATTACATTATTGTATTGCCTCGGAAATATTCTGCTTTTAATACTACACATTCTTTTTATAGTTATTATTTCTATTTATAAAATAGATTTTTTATCATAACGCATTTTTTAGCTTTTTTTTTCTAAAAAAGGGTGTGTGGCTGAATTGCCTAATTTGTTTTCAAATGAAGTTTTATTCAACTTCTAATTTTCCGACATGCACAAGTGATATATCAATCGAAAGATAATAATGCAAAGAATAAGATTAAATGAAAATTAAAAACGATAGGTTTGTGATTTTTAGGGTGCCAAGTCGCCTTAATATAAATATGTATATACATATGACGGAATCAGAATATTTGGTTACAAAATAGAAAGTTATTTTCATTACAATTTTCCCTTTTCCTCTCTATATAGTGTGTTAAAATATTTTTTCTCTCGTTTGTTTCTATTTATTTATTAATTAAATTTAATTATTCTAATAAAATAGTATAGTGAAAAGGAAATCACATTCTCAGAAATTAGGCCATCCCAGGTGGGATTGGAGCCTACAACCACTGGATTAGAAATCCATCGTGTGATTTCTTACGCTACAGGGACACAACGAACGATTTTCTTTTCTATATATGCTGCTGGACTATTATTTTTGTTTGTTACTATTTATTCATATTTTAATTTAATTACTGAATTAATATTTGAAAAAAACTATATCAACATTAAGTGTCATCCACTACAAGTTTAAAAAATGTAGTTGAACTTAGATAGATAGAAATTATTTCATTAACATAGCTGTCATTGACAATACTATGTTAAAAACATAAATGAAAATAATTTATGAAAAAAATTTCGGCAGCATGCATCGATCACAAATTTTTCAAATGTCATAAAAAATAAGTTTTTTGATTCATGCAAAAAAATTAACGTTTCTATGGAAAGAAGACCTAGTTTGAAAGAGTTTTAATAGAACTTGGTACCCTAAAAATGTTAAAAAATATCGTTTTTATATTTTGTTTAGTTACTTTCTTAGCATTATTTTCTTTCAAACGTTGTACTACTTTTGTATGTCTGGAAATTAAAAGTAGAAAAAAAAAACTTCAATTGAAAATTGAAAGCAAAAAAATTAAGGCATTCGACCGTGCCCACATTTTTGATCAAAATATATTTAAAAAGATAAATAATAAATAATCAAATTGAGGTGTTATTTATAAAACACAATTTCTGTGAGGTAACGTTATACTTTATTTTTTCTCAATAACGTAATATTTTTTTTTTCTTTTTGAAATGTGCACATGCAAAAATTTTTAAATCAGGTCATTTTATATTAATAACTTCATAATTTAAGTTTTTATTCATCACATATTTTTCATACAAATAGAATATTTCAATATGTGAAGCAAACAACTTTAAAATGTATCTTATGACAGTAATTTCTTTTTTTAAATTTTGCTTGCGTTTTCTTGTGCAAAATTAATACTCCATGAAGTGATAATTTATAAAAAAGGGTTGGAATAAAATTAAAACGCAATTGTTTTTAAGAAAAATATATAGGGAATGCTTAAAAGGGGTATTTTAAGTGTATTTAAGCTTATAAAATTACTTTTTTCAGTATTATAAATTTTAAATGGTTTTTCTTAGATCCTTATTTTTTTCCACTCAAAAAGTGTTACTCCACCCATAATTATTAATCAATCACTTCAATTTTTTCCTGTGTGATATTAGTAATGCATTTATAAAAATTAGGGATCAATTCTGCTGTAATCTAAATACTTTTAAAAAATCAAATTGTAGAAGACATTGAGTTTATCTTTGAAATGTAGCATACATATAAATATCTTATTTTGTTTCTCCAAAACTAATTAAATTATTATAAAGTTGATCCCTAGTGTTGTTCAAAACATCTTTAAGAATGTTTAAAAATATTCATATTAAAAATCAATGTATACTGTAAGACAATGCTTCTCAAACTTTCAATGTTTGCGACCCAAAATTCAATCATAATTTTCATAGCACCCCCCCCACCTCACTTTAATATCAATGTATTGAATTCAATAATACTATACTTAGACGCTAAAGATACAATATGAACTTTAAGCTGAGTGACACCAGCGTATATAAACGTCTTGTTCAACCAAAATGTTAATTGCCCTGGAAGTATATATACTACTTTCCGAAGTATGAACTTTTCCATGCACTACTATCCATAAAGTTATTCCGAAAGCTTTTGAATGCAATAAAAAGGACCTTGACAGTTTTTGCGAAATATTTGTTTATTTATTCCTTTTCTTCTCATCCCCCAAAATACATCGCTTACGTGGAAGGTGGCATTAGGAAGCGAATCGCGTAACTTTTATCGGTGGCTATGGTATTAATTAATAACTGTACAGATTATCAAGATAGGTGTTAATTTTTGTATGCGTATAATTTTATATATGACAGGCCCATGGGGTGTGTGTCCATGGCAATTATTAAACTTGTGCTTAACTTAGAATTGTTATATTAATTATATCAAATACATTTTTGTGCAGCACTGATACACTTTTCAGTGTAATATATCAGTATAAATATGTATTTTATTTTTGGATATTTCAGAATATATTTCATTTGTTTACTTTCGGTAAATTAATGTTTATTTTAAAATTATTTTCTGTTTTCGACTTTTCAAAATGCTCACGCCCCCTTGCGGAGATATCACGATCCCCTAGGGAGCCATGCCCCACAGTTTGAGAAACGCTGCTGTAGGAGAAGGGTTTTAAAATTTTACAATTTTTTAAAGAAAATTTAAATTTTTGAAGTTGTGTGTGTGTGACTCTCTCTCTCTCTTTACACACACACACACACACACACACACATATATATATATATATATATATATATATATATATATATATATATATATATATATATATATTATATTAGGCTGGGGAAAAATAAATCCATGATTTTCTCGGTGGATGGCTGTAGTGTCGATATCTCGTGAAATATGAATCAAACAATCTCAAATTTATGCTCGCTGTCAAGGTGAAATTTCACACTAAAAAAATATTTTGCTGAGTTTTGTTTGGTCCATTCAGTTATAAGTTATAGGGTATTAAAAATAGAAGTCAACAAAGGGAAAATTCGCTACATTTTACAGTTTTTCTTTGATAAAGGCGAAAATGAAAAGTCAGGTGGCTCAAATTGTGAATGGTGTTTATGTTGCCGATACTGTAACAGCTAATTACGTGCAATTTTGTTTTCGTTGATTTCGTTCAGGCATTTTTGATGTTAAATTTGCCCCAAGCTCGTCATCGAAAATGTCGATAAAATCATAGAAATAATCGAAATTGACTGGCATGTTAGTAGTCATAGCATCGTCCAGAAGCTAGAGATGGACCATAAAACAGTTGTAAGCCATTTGAGTAAAGTTGTATTCAAAAAGAAGCTCGATATTTGGGTGCCTCACCAATTAATACCAAAAAACATGATGTATTGAATTTCCATCTGTGAAGCGCTGGCCAAACGGAATGAAATCGACCCATTTCTTAACCGGATGGTGACTGGGAATGAAAAATGAGTCACATAAGACAATTATGTGTGAAAGAGTGGTCAAAGAGCGGTGAAGCAGCTCAAACGACAGCGAAACCAGAACTGAAATCCGTGAAGGTTCTACCGTGTACTTGGTGGAACTGAAAAGGAATAATTTATTATGAGTTGAATACGTAGGACCAAAAAATTAATTCAGATATCTACTGTCAACAACTGGACCGTTTGAAGCTAGTGACTGACCAGAAATGGCTAGAATTGGCCAACAGAAGAGGTGCTGTGTTCCATCAGGACAACGCCATGCCATACACATTTGTAGTGACTCGCCAGAAACTCTAGGAGCTTGGATGGAAAGTTTTAATGCATACACCATATAGTTTGATTTAGCACCAAACGATTACCACCTTTTTCTCGCATTGCAAAACTTCCAAAGTGATAAGAAATTAGGACCAAGAAAAGATTCTGAAAATTGATTATTAGAATTTTTAGCCAATAAAGGGACGTGTGTTTTTCAACCTAAAAATTGTTTACTTTCGCTTTGAAAAAGAAAAGAAGAAAATAAAAGGATAAAATAATTTAATGAAAATGCAAAATTTAATATCTAGAGTTACAATATACAATAAAAACATAATATATATATATATATATATATATATTTGATTTTTGATATATCCTGAAACATGGATGAACACCTAAAACAACATCACATTCAGTGTATTGATAGTGAGATTCACGGTGAATATTTTACCTTGCACAAACTCACTATCAGACATATTTGTTCATAAAATTTAAAAAGCTCCTATTACACAAGGAAAGCCAAAATGAGATCAAATGAAGGGTGGAAAAGCGCACACTAAAACGAAAGAAAAAACTGCTTAGCTATGAATTTTATCTTTCCAGTAATATACCCTTTCAAATCCCTTCCACACTTCTCCGAAATATTTAAATTCTTTAGAAACACTGTCAATGTATTTTTATTATATTCCATCATCGTTGGACTAGTTTTAAGCAGAGAAGCACAATACAAATGCTTCCCTTTGGAAGGACGAGTATACACGTCCGGGGCACTAAATGCACCATATCTAAGCAGGAAGTGAATACACGCCCGCGGCATTAAAGATGTTAAGTTAATGAATGCTTGAACTGACATTAATATTGTATTTCCATTTGAATAGTCACAATTAGACTTGGTTTTTAAACTTATTTTAGACTGCAAGCATGCCGACGAACGCAAGGTCAAGAACGTCTAGACACGAATCCATATCTTATTGTTCCTGAATACCCGAAGAGCTGATTCACGTTAAATCTGTCATTGTTCAAAGTCCATACTGATGTGGTGAGAAAAAGTGCGAATGAGGTACCTGTGATTCAAATTTCATTGTCCATCAACAATAGCTTGCGTTACTTTGAATTTCACGTTATAAAAATGCACTCACTCAAATTACAAAAAACATAAATTCTTGAGTATTATGATTTTCAAAACAATCTTTAAAATTCATATTTTATCATCGTTATCAAACATTTTAATACCAAGAGTAAAAGGGAACAATACTGAATAGATGTTATAATATAGATCAAATAAAAAAGTAAAATGTGCTAGAAAATGAATTATTTATTTTTTATTCTTAGAAACTTTATCCATGTTACTTTTTTAAATGAACTGGAATTGCAGACGATAAAATTAAGTGTATTGTAAAAGTAAAATGGAAACGATACTGTATTTCATACTTTCAGTGTGAGTTTAAAATATTGATAGTTAAATATCTTACACAATCTAGTTTCTTTAAGTTATTATTTTACTTACTTAGCCGTTTTTTACAAAGTTCTAAGGTGCTTAAACCATCATTTTTGCCCGTGTTAAATAATTCTTTAGAATGAGTGTTAAAAATTTTAACAAAGTTGGATATACACAAAGCAAATTAAGACATGAATAATTTGCAATGCTGAATTTCAAATTTACAACTGTTTTTTTGTGCAATGTGTTAAATTTTATTAAATGGTTTTTTAAAAAATTATTAATACATTTGAAAGCTTTATAATTTATAATTCTTTCTCCAACTTTCTTAATATATAAAGTTTTGAAAAGTATCCTAAAACGAAAATATTAGGCACTATCAATATGTCTTTATAGTGTATATATTAAAAATTTCGCTGAGAAATTTCATACAAATAAATAACAAACACTTGACTTTTTCAGTGAAATATTTTGATATGAAAAATATACTTCACACTTTAATTTTGTAATAGACATTACCCGTTTCTCCAGGCACTTGTTCCAAAAGATTCTGCAAGGAAATATGAATTGGTTTACTTTATTTAAAAACAATTTAGATAAAGTATTTAAGTCAAAAGAGATGTATCAATCACTCCGTAAATATAGAATAGTCTAAAAGCTATTCTGCCTTAGAATCCAAGAATGGTAGATTGTTCAATATTCAATACCTGAAAGACATAAAATAGACCAATGGGCTTTCATTAATCGGGCTCATAGATCGCCAAGGTACTTCGCTATTCGCATTCAATTTCAGTACTTACTGCTTGCAGATTTATTTCGCCAGTAAATGCAGTGACCGAGGTCATTGGAAATAACTGAAGTAATTATCAGAGCGCAAGATCACTTCGGTAGTGTCCAGTCAGGAACTGACCTCGATCGGAAAGGGTGGGCGGCAGGTGAAGTTTAGTGCATCAGATGGACAAGAGGAGATTCCGGTTCCGTAATTTGAGTCATAAATTGCTCGCAAGCTAACTGACATTGGGTGGATGGGTAGATTGCGAGGAGTTAATGGAAATGTTTGATGTAATGGAATGTTTGATGATTTTGAATGGATGTGAAAGAATTGGGAATTCATTTCCACTTTCTCTGATCCAAAGCTACCTTTATGTACACGGAACTGTGTCAAAAATTGAGTCAGCATTGCACTCAATTATTTAAATGATGAATTTTAACATTCATAAAATATTTAGTATGAAATGAAACAAGTAATATAAAAAAGTTAAGTCAATTCCTTAGATCAACAAAGATAAATTTTATTTTAGCCACTATTTATTAAATAGTTAGAATTAATATAAATATGTATATACATATGACAGAATCACAACATTAAGTGGTAATTAAGTTTGATTAATTATCCTTAAAGTATAGTATTGCCATCCAAAACAATCGTGTATATAAAATTTCAGTTCAACGGAATGTTATAAAACGTGAGAAAAAAACAGCCTTTCAAGTTTTGACACAAATCGCCGAAATGGTCGCTAAGTTGCCACACGTGATACCAATGTAGCAGTATTTGTAATTCTTTAAATAATTAGTTTTAATCAATTAATTTGTATTAATTATAATTAAATTATTATATTTTCTTCCAAAATAATAATGCATATAAAATTTCAGCTCAATTGAGCACTTTAAAATGTATTTATTAACGATTGAAAATTCCAACAAGATAAATAAATAAATAAATATAGAGAGAGTGTGAGCTAATAGCAGGAATTGAATAATAAACGTACTGCATAAAACATTAAGATTTTGTAATGTATCAAAGAATAATTATCAAGATAAAGATTTCGATGGAAATCAATACTTTATACTATTTTGAATATTTTTATTACCATATTTAAAAAAATTGGTTGTCCAAAATATTTTACTTATTAGTCAAACAATTAAAAGTTTTAGGCTTTGTAATTTAACAATTGATTAAAGCTCATCTTAAAACAATAAGGTTACGCAATTTTTTTTCAAAATGGTCTTATTTAAAAAAGGAAAAATGCTTTTGAAACAATTAATTAGAATAACAGAAAGCCAATTCATCCGAAGCCTTAATTCAATTAGTTATTTTGTTCAAGGTTTTTAAACGGGACTGCGGATTGGTATTTACCATTGCATACCTAGTACATTTATCGGGAGCTGGTATCACTTATTAGTGCAGCACCATGTGTTCGGAATAACAATCCCTCCAATGTAATTGTAACGTTTTATTTTCTCCACAGATGGAGGCACATGAGTTCTGACCATGCAAAATGGTACTATGAATTTAATTTTACTGAGAACACTCAAACCGAACAGACACTCTAAGAATCTTTAACATGTCGCATGATCATACGACATGGACTATGCCTATTTTCAGATTCATAAAAATCCACCGAACACTAGAATGACTGAAACTAGAAGTATATGTCTATATTGCCCAAAAGCAGTCAAAAGGACTGCATTGTCAAAGAATGATTAATGTGTAAATAAATTCGTTAAAATTAAACTTTAATATTTTTTATGTTATTTACAGTCATATAACAAGTTATTAGTAAATATTAACAATTTAAAAAATTACTTCACTTAGAAAAATGTACATTCAAAAAGATTCTAAGACATTGCGCATTATATTTGTAATTATTTTTATAATTGAAATTAAAAAAAGAAACAGTCAAAATGACTTCTTTGGGCAATCTTGAGTTAAAAAAAGCCTCAAAACCAAAAACATGGGTATACAAGGCCAGATACAAACTGCCTACACCAACCAGCCGGTATTTTGTTCAAGTTAAACATTATATTGTCAATACCAACACATCCATCTATTGCTTGCTCTTTTCGCCGTTGCATATTCCACTGCCAAAATGTATCAGGAATTTCGGATGAAACTTTGAAGGTGAATGTATCTCTAAAAAAACAATTAGTGTTAAGTTAGATCTCAGTCGTCAACATGTATCAATACATTTCTTAACTTTAAAAAATAACTCAATATTAAAAGCAGTTTCTTAAGCCATTCGCAAGAATTTTGCAAAATAAAAATTCACGTAGATTTTTAAAAATAGTAGTTTTGAGTATTCTTTTTTGTATAACGAGATACAAGCCATTCTTTACTTTCTCTTTTTTATATCGGAATATTTTACATCAATGAAACTGACTCATTTTTGAATATAAAATACTCAGAATATCAGGATAACTATTTTTTAATTTAAAATTTCATTTATTAAAACTCATATACATGTTGTAGCAAATATACACAATTTAAAGTATTTAAAAATTAAGATTAATGTTCAGCTCAACTCTTGTGGCCGCGGTAGCCGAGTGGTATAGGTATCGGATCGTGGCTTGCCTTGTCACGAGTTCGAGCCCAGTACCACTAAAGACCCGCCGTGTAGGGCAGCGATGCACATTAAATCTGTCGAGAGCTGAAACGTCCTCCCGTTGGTGTGGTGTGGTAGTTAGAGAGGAGGGTGCCAGCTCAGGTGTCGTCCACGTCACTTGACCATGGTTCAAAATTACGTGGTCCGTCGCCAAAAGCCCTCGTGTAGCTGAACAGTGCGACGTTAATATTCAATCAATCTATCAATCAGCTCAACTCTTAAGATTCTATAGCTATTTCGTGATATTTTTGCTCTACATTATAATGTCTTGATAATATATTATTTATTCTATGCAATGATATTTAAAAAATAATTATCTATATTATGTATATTATTAATATTCTCATTTAATATTTATCGGATCTATCAAATCATGTAAATCATCTAATCCAAATGAATATATATATATATATATATATATATATATATATATTAGAAGTTCAAAGGTTTTAGTTATGCATTAAAATAGCTTTGCTACTTTGTACGTTGAAATTCTAAGAATAAATATGTATAAATATCACATCTGCTTAGAAAATCTAAAAAGCATGAACGTGCACAAAAGATGACATTCAATCGCAAATAATTGTTTTCATCCGTTAATAAAACACGAAGTTAAAACCGTAAATACACACGTGTACCATCTGTCCGAAGAGGTTAAACTATTTTTTTATTTCCTGAAATAATATTGTAATACAGTTTTAGTATCAGCAATTAGTTCTACTACATGCAATTTTCAAATTTTTAGTAAAATATATCATGGGTATTTTGAAATATTAAAATACGTCTTAAAACTGGAAAGAAAGACAAAACCTTTAATTTTTTTTATTCAAATTGGAGCAAAATTTTCGTTTAATATGTTTTTTTAATAAAACCTTTAAGGAACACATTACAAATAATTAAATAATATATTTTTAATTAAAAGTATTTGTGCAATCACTAGTATTAGATATATTTGAAAATAAATTATAGAATCTCTCTCAAAAACAAAAAAAAAAAAAAAAACGCTTTTATAGTGAATCGAACTAAAAAGTAAAAAAAAATCATTCTTTATATAATAATAAAATGATTAACGAGAAAATTAATGTCATTGCGGTAAAAGCGTGGATTGCTCTATATTAATTGTTATAATTTCTTAATAATTCTATTCCGAAATGCTGAGTTAGTGTAAAAATGTAGTACAAAGTACCCCACGCCTTCACCGCAATGACATTAATTTTCTCGTTAATCATTTTATTCTTATATAAATAACCATTTTTTTTCTTTTTTTACTTTTTAGTTCGATTCACTATAAAAACGTGTTTTTAGTATTTTTTTAAACTATAAAATATATATCCATGTATAATATATATATAATTTATTCTTTGTGGATTTATGTTGAGTTTTTGATATTTGGAGCTGGAATGACACGTGGCTGCTGGAATTAGTTTTGCTCTTCAATGGATATTATTTAACGGGTCTGAAGTGTGTTTATTACCTCCGTTTAAAGGGCCTCGGATGAGTACCATATCGTTATATTTCAAATATTCCGTCTCTATAGATTAATGTCTAACTAATAAATGTGTGTTGAGAAGAAAAAAAACCAATCGTATCATCACCTTTTAAACGTATTGCTTTAATGTTAGTTCGTATCATTACTTCTATATATATATATATATATATATATATATATATATATATATATATATATATATATATATATATATATATATATATTTAGCAGTTACAACATAAATTTTTTATTCACATGCACGAGTCTTTTTATTTTATTCCCTACCCTTTTTCACATAAATAACACTTTCTTTTGTTTTATTTGAATTAATCACAAATATATTTGCAGTTTTAGGATTACATCTTAATCTTTTCGTCGCTAAATCTGGAAGTAGTAGCCAAATCTGAAAATGGTTCATGGAATAAGTTGCCGAATCTGGAAGTGTTATAGTATACAGAATAAGTCGCTAAATCTATAAATCGTGCTCTTAGTTATCCTAATGAGGACAATGAAACAAACTTATGAAATTTTTGTATTGTTATCGATCTTTGATAAGTGTACAAAATTTCGAATCTGACCTTTAAAAAAGGGTAAAAATCGAGCTCAAAGATTCCATTACATACAAGTGAAACTTATAAAAACGTGAAAATTACACTGGCCTCAAAAAGTTAAGGTACAACCGGGTTTTTGTGTCTAATTTGCAAATGAATGAATGTAGAAACAAAAAAATTGGAGGATATGCGCATTAAATAGTTTTTATTGAATGCGTCATAGAAATTTGTATAAGTGTATTGCAAAAACGATTGATAACAAAAATGCAATCTCTGCGGAAAAGTCCATTCTTGAGAAAACAGCACATCACAGTGTTATGTGGTAAAATGGCATAAAAACAATACAAAAATGGGTTCTAATAAGGAATGTGTCCCCCCTAACTTGAATGCATTGGCGGCATCGATTTCCCATGCTGTTTATTAAGTTGCCGGACACCGGAATAGGAAGCGAAGACCAGACACAGAGTAAGCCTTGTTTCAGCTCATGTAACGACCTTGGAGGAGGATTTAAAGCAGCAACCTCTGCCAAGATAGTCCCAAAGATGTTCTATCGGATTCAGGTCTGGAGATCGAGCTGGCCATTCCATTCGTTCCAAACCGTCATCCTCCAGATACTCCTCAACAATCCGAGCTCGGTGAGGTCGTGCATTATCATCCATCAGAATGAAGTCGTTACCAATAGCAGCAGCATATGGGCGGACATATGGATCAAGGATCTCATCCCGATATCTAAGACCAGTTACGGTTCCTCCATGGAACACATGCAGGTCAGTGTGGCCACCGAGCGAGATCCCTGCCCAAACCAGGATTCCACCACCTCTATAACTGTGTATTTCAACAGTGTTGGATTGATGGTATCTAGTGCGCTGTTCCTCCAGATCAGTAGACGCCCTGAATCACTCTCCATTGTAAATCTGGACTCGTCTGTGAACAGCACAGAAGCCCATTGTTGCTGAGTCCAAGAAATATGTTCTCTTGCCAAGCATAAGCGATTCCTTCGCTGTCGTCCGTTGAGGGGAACGCACACAACTAGTCTTCTTGCATACAGACCTGCATTGTGAAGACAATTTCGCACCGTAGTAGCGGAGATTCTTCTTCCTGATGCTTGAAAGTGGTCTGCAACGAGCTGTGCGACACAGTAGTGGTTTCTTCTTCGTGCCGAAAGAGCTAGAAAACGGTCTTCTGTAGGTGTTGTAGCTCGTGGCCGGCCTGGAACAGGTCTTCTGGACACAGAATCTTCGGATTGGTATTGATCCCAACGTCGCTGAACAACACTACGAGACACATTGAGACGTCTAGCAGCATCAGCCTGCGACAATCCCATTTCCATCCATCCAACTGCCCGCCACCTTAAGGGCAGTCGGAAATATACCGACAATGTTAAATTGGCTGTTTTCGAGGACAATTTCTCAAAATCTGTTATATGTACATGCTTGAAATTTTCATATAATTAAAATACACATTTCTCATTATACTCAAATGAGCTTTAGCCATAATTTATAAAATATTTTATCCATAGTTTACGTTAACCCGTTTTCACATAAAAAAATTTGTAAAAAAAAAAAATTTTGGGTTTTTTTACAAAAAGCTCATTTCAGTATATATTAGCCATCATTATAAATATATCATAAAAATTTACATACCTGCAAACAGTAGTTTCTAAAGAAAAGGAACATCGAACATCAAAAATTGACATTTTGAGAAAAATTGATTTTTAACGCATAATTACTTTTTAATTAAAACATTTTAGCTCCATATTCTAAATCATCAGCATTTTTAGTAGCTCATCATCTTCTTTCTTCCTTTTTCTTTTTTTTTTTTTCTAACTTTCTTTGTTTTTGTAAACAATAGTATTTTGCTCGTAACAGCCTCTGTTTGTCGAGGCACTCCATCGCCTGTACCGTGTAATCACCAGGCTCAATACACATTTTCTCAAAATTTCTAGTTTTGATACATTTCCCATATTAAATGAGGAAACTGCATCATATGTACCCAGTGACAAAACTTCTAATTGTACAAATGTTTTCTTCGGTGCATTTTTTACACTTTCGTTAGGATTTTGCGTACCTCCATGTAAACATTTTTTAGCAATTCTGATTAGCTAAATCCCTAAAAACAGGTGCATGGCCTCCACAACATCCACAGGTAAAACTATTTTTGTGATGATAAAAGCAATTCTGCTTTTTTTTTAAATTTGCACCACGTATCTGAATCAGGGACAAAATCCATGCTGAGGTTTTTCATCGTTTGATAGCTTGTGTAAAAATATTGCCCATATGGCTTGTTGCATATCCTTCACGCTAGACAAATTTCTGCGGATAGCTAGACCATAATATGCTTGCAGACGGTCGATTTCTGCCTCTGTAAATCTATTTCTTCCGTATAAAGGCTTTCCGTCAGAAAGTTTTTGACCTCTCATTTTAGTTTTCAAGCGTCGAAGACGTGTCCCATTCTTTTCATAACATGACCTATGCATTCTAATTTCTCGACAGAGCAATGGTCACCATATACTTTGACCTTTGGAGTCCCCGTCTCCCTAAATATTTTTGTGTACCGAACATTGTAGAGAGACTGGGAACGCAGAAAATGGATAGAGCTCCAGCACTTCCATCTTACCGCTGTAGCCTTCAAAATTTCTCTTACAATTTTGAAGATGCTTGGTTTTGTTCGGACAAATACAATGTTTTTGAAAAAACTTCGACATCTATAACTTTGCCGGTATTGACTGTGCCATTCTTCGAAGAAAAACCACGCTTCTGCCAGCTACCATCAACAGCAACAGCAAAGGTCCCTTTTCCATCATTTTCATCAACGGCTTCACGAACAGCTTCTGCCCACTGTCGTGTTCACAGGTTTCTCTTGTTGCCTGCAGTAAAATGTGGTTGTACTTTGAGAATTTTGTGGTGGCGGGGGAAGATTCATGATACCGCAAAACATCCTAAGCAGACTCAGCACCTTTACCTATGCATCGCATAGTATACACCGGGTATTCAGTTCGTAATTCTCAGAACTATCGCATTTCTTGGAGTTAAAAAAGTATAGTTATATTTACAAGAAGGACAATGAAACTTCACAGCTTCACCACAGTTACTTT
The DNA here is from genome assembly GCA_019973935.1 of Trichonephila clavipes. Taxonomy (NCBI): domain Eukaryota; kingdom Metazoa; phylum Arthropoda; class Arachnida; order Araneae; family Nephilidae; genus Trichonephila; species Trichonephila clavipes. The sequence continues at coordinate 1,470,105 of BMAU01017014.1, forward strand.
CACTGAGGTGCAACCTGAGTCCTGTTTTTCACACTTTATACATTTTACAGCTTCAAAAAACACACAAGCTAAAAGGTTAATGTCCACAATAACATTTCTGAAACCAGAAAAAGCCTCATCCGAATATGAAATATCCATGTTTACAATTTTTCTCTCACTGGCAGATGGTTCAGTTTCATTAGTACAAAGCTTTGCACCATCAGCACAATTTTTTCATCAGCAGAGTTTTGGAACAGTAGAATTGCTTTTACCACAACCATCATTACTTTTATTACATCTTCCTTTATTAAAAACTCCTCTTCGTTTCTTAAATACTTTAGTCGATGCTCTAGGCATGGTAAAGTCGATATATTATAGCAATTTTTCTGAAAGTTTCTTAATAATGTTAAAGAATACTTGAGTTCAAAAATTATAACGCAGTTTTGAAAGTGTAAACAAACACTGATTTGACCGTTAAAAATACAGTGAAGTTTCAAATGGGTTAGGAAATAAAATAATAATAGGCTTAATTTATACAATAAAAAGATAAATGTTTTGATTTATACCAGACGCTCAACTTTTAAGCCAAAAACAAAAAACTTTGTTTACTTTTACGCTTGTCAAATGGGCGTGGTCCAGTTTCAACGATTATTTAAAAATAGGTTTTTAGGGTTTCTACTTACCCTAGAGGTTAAAGTAAGGTATTTTTAGAAAGGTTAAAAATCTGTACTATGTGGAAATGTAAAAATCTCAAATTGTCAAAAAATCAAATTTTACCTTTCCGACTGCCCTTAACGAATTGGGTAAACGACGTCTCTGAGACATTTTCTAAACTCTATTGACTATTGTCACCGAAACTGCCAACAACTGTTGAAAATCAACACAACTTACACACAAAAGTACGAAAGCTTGATATTTGCATATTTTTTTCTCACTCATAAATATACGTTCTTTTCTATAAAATAAAAGTGGTAGCAATCGTTTTTGCATTAATGTTTTTAAAGTTCGTTATTATCATTCATGTAAACTATGCACTTTATTGTTACTGCTATTTTTTTTATGGTGAGCTTCGAAAAACATGTTGTATCTTAACTTTTTGAGGCCAGTGTATATCGTGTTTCTGGATAGCTGCTGGATTAGTTGGCCATGTATCTATCCTATTTTTTCTTAACAATGGTTCATTTCTCCGAGGAACTGAAGTTGAAAATTCTAAGCTGGACCAACATCTTTTAGCTTTGAAGTATGTAGGGCAGGTATGTTAACCTCGCGGCTCTCGGGCAGCACTTCCATCATCAATGAAGATTATTGCTGCCCGGGCAATATATCGGCAAACAATAATATATAATCTTTGGGGAGAGCAACTAAAACAAAAAGGCTTAAAAACACTTCCTGGTGAGCAACTTGAGCAGTTCAAGTTTAGTTGATACTGCATCTTAACAAAAAATGCAGACCAAAATTTTAAATCTTAGAACTGAATTTGAAATAAGATTAACAGATTTTAATTTTTTGGAAGAAAATATTTGTTTAATTTCTTTGATTTTTTTAATAAATATAGGCTAAGTACCTAGTCACATGCAAATGGAGGTGATCAAGATTCAATGCGACTCAAATTTGAAGGCAAAATTCATTGAAGTGAGTATGCTCGAATTTTACAATAATTTACTAGCCACATTCAAAGTACCCGAAAACTCCCATACGAAATTATTTCCATGTTTGGAAGTACTTAATGGTGCAAGCAGTTATTTTAAGTTATGAAAGGAAATAAGTCTCCCGTTTAAAATAGTGTTATTGATGTTCATCTTGGGATCAGTTTTAAAAGTAATCACTGCGAACAAAATTTACCCGAAATAGGAAAGATAGCAGCAGAGAAGAAATGTCAAGAGTGTGTAGGACGCAAACATTAAATTTGTGTGTTGTTCTTTTTATATGTTTATTATAATGTATTATTTGAAATAAACTAGGTTTCTATAAATATTGATTTTTTTAGTGATCCAACTAAATTTAAATCTTGTTTGCTTGGCCCAAGTTAGCATTTGAGTTTGACATCGGGTTTCTCTGTGATAAATATGGAGGAGCTGATACCGAGGTAGGAGTGAAGTTGCGTACGGTTTTGGTACTAAGGGGTACTACAATAGATACAACCTCGTATAGATACAACGGTTGGATTGTCGAAGTATTGGAGCACATGTTCTTCTTGGAAGTATATAATTGGGAATTTCCCACTTAAGTTGGTCCTTCTGCTGAGTGGGATCCAACGAAGTTTACAAGTTTATAAGCCTTACCCATAATGTGCTTTCTGTAATATTCTTTTATAGCTGATATCAAATGAAATATGATTAAAAGTGTTTAAGTCCCACACACATATAGATTGTGACTTTATTAATCATTTTGTGTAATTCACCTTGTGTTGTTTTGTTCTGATAAGCATGCTTTCTCAAGTAGTTAATATTATTTTCTATTTTATTATGTTTGCAAATCATTGTTTCTTGATATATTAGAGGAAATAAAAATGCACCTTACATACTTGAACAAGTAAAATGTCTAAGCTTAATCGTTACATCGAACTGGAGAATGTCTTCATCTATGGTGCTGGGATATTTTTTGGCGTTTTGAAATGAAATGAACATGAGTAAAATAAAACTGAGCATTTCATTTGATAACAGTTTCTCTACAAAAAGAAAGTTGGGATGTTAATAGATTTTATGTCTTTATATCTTCTATAAATATATGTTTTTTAAACTTCAGATGAAGTACACGCCATTTTGTAACAAACAGTATATAAATAGATATTTTTTTGTAATTGCCATGAAATTTGCCTCTATTTCATAAGATTCAAAATAATTAAAACTAATTATGAAATAAATTTAGTTGATTAATACAATTCGGTGTTAAGATTTAGAATGTTTTATATTTCAAAATTCCTTTTTTTTAACCTATTTATTTGACTTGTCATAAATTATTGATTTTGGGAAGCTATTTGAAAACATATTCTTTTTATCCAGGTTTTTTCTAAAGCTTATGTATCTTTTTAAAACAATTGCTTAGTACGTATAAAACATTTTATAAAAAGCAAATTCGATGAAAAGGAGTTTCGTTGTATTAGTGAGCAATTAATTTATCAAAATTATATTTCAAATAACTGAAAAAATAGAAAAAGCAATCTTTTCAATATTTAATTAATATACGCTTGAAATAATAACTAGGAAAACTAAACATAAGCAAATGGTAGTATAAAATTTAAGGGGACACTGAACGACAATGGACACAGATCAGTCAAACAATTCAAACATTTTTAAACTTAAATTATGTTTCATATATTTTTGTGAACTCATAAAAAATGAAAATTTTAAGTTAAAGAAGACCAGATTTATGTGTTCTGTTTACATTGACTCAAAATCCGTTCGCATTGAAATCTAAATTGAAAATAAGAAGTTTAAACTGATTTATCTCAGAAAAAAAGTCACTAGTTTTTAATTTCAGATAATAAGGGTTTTTCTATAGCACCAAATGATCTGATACATGTTCTAACTATTGCAATTAGTAGATGAAGCAAAATTTCGTATGCATTTTTAAATCAAATTAATACTTACATTTTTAAAAATAAATGAATTAAAAATGTATACACTTTCAAAGAATTTTCAATAAACATTCATAAAAAGATTATTTTAAGAATATATGTTATTGTTTCAAAATCAGCATTAGCTTTTGTTGTACAAAGCTCAACATACTTGTAAATCAAATTTCATTTGTGTACGTCAATTATTGCAGTAGGATAGGGCTTCTCAAATTGTGAGGTGCGCCGTTCTGGGGGGCACGATACCTTTACGAGGGGGACGCGAACATATTGAATATAAAAGATTTAAAAAATAGTTAATTTACTGGGGAATGAATTAAACAAAATACTTTCAGACATAATGAAAAATACACTTTTATTCTGATATAATTTATAGGCGCGATGTAAGACATCACAAATAAAAACTTCTTCAATACCTAATTAGCTATCTTTGATCCTATAACTAAATTTTAACACGAAATAAAAATGTCAACAACTCTAACCATATACGACTCAAAACTTTATTCTTCAAACTGAATATTCCATCTCCTTATCTATTGCCATCGAAAGTTCCAGAACTTTCCATAATTAAAATTACAGTTAATTTTTATAAATAAAAGCAAGCGCGCGCGAGCATTAATATAAAGCATTAAATAAAGCATTAATATAAAGCACGAGAGAAATAAAGAATTACAATTTTTAACACGCTGGGATGAATGGTTAAATCATTACAATAAATAATAAATATTACCATTTGTTACATCCTCCCCCTCTGGTTCCGACAGCGTCCCGACGAGGAACCAGGAGTCTGTGGGATCTTTCGTGGACGGCCACGTTTACGAACAGGAATAAGGGGTTTTACTTTGTCATTATTACGAGGAGTTAAAGCAGAGGTGTGGTAAACACCAAGAGGTTCCTCCGGATTATCAAGAATAGCAATCTCGTAAGATGATGGTGATCTTTGTGTTAAAATCACGTAGGAACCGTTTCTGCGTGACATTAGTTTCGCACTTCTTCCTTGCGCAGCGTTGCTCAGCGTTGCTCAGCGGATGTAATACTACAAAGACATGTTCTCCAGGTTGATATGTTGGAGCAGTTTTTCTCTTTTTATCTGCGTAAAACTTCCTACTATCATGTTGCTCTTCAACCACCTCTCTAATCTAAGTGGAAAACTTAGCGAATTTCTTGAGATAGGGAGTCATCTCCGGCACAAAATTATCGTTCTGGATGACGACTCGGATATCATTAATAACTTCACTTGGAGTGCGTAACTCTCTACCAAAATTCAGAAAGGTTGTCGTCTATCCTGTCGTTTTGCATTTGGCTGTGTTGAGAGCAAAGCGGATGAAGGGTATCTTCTCTGACCAACAGTCATGCTTGTCTTGTACGAGAATTGCCTGCCGTGGTTTCAGATCTCTATTCTTTCGTTCAACTGGGTTAGCTTGTGGATGGTATACAGGGATCAGGGATTGATGGATGTTTAATAGGTAGCATATTTGTTGCATCACTGCTGACACAAGCTGTGTTCCATTGTCACTAATAAGGCGGCGAGGAATACCATACCTCAGAGGAACCTCTTCAATCAAGGTAATGGCACATTCTTTAGCTGTGGCATTGGGTAGTGCAAATAGTTCGACCCACTTGGTGGTACAATCCTCAATGATGAGGATCCATCTTTTACCATCTTTACCCTCAGGTAGGGGCCCGAAGAGATCAATGGCCAAGGTTTCAAAACGTTGGGCTGGCACAGGTGTCTGTAATAGCCCGGAAGGCTTCTGATTTGAAGCTTTGTATTTAATGCAGTCAGGGCAGTTATTTACAGGAGACATTCTGTATGGGGGCACAGAGATAGAAGGACTATTTCCCGTGTTAATCTGGTGCTCCAAGATATTTGTTGCTTCTCCCCCTGGTTCGAAGACATTCTGGAAGGATTCCAACATGAGGTTAAGTTTCTCCTTCTGGACACACACACACACACACACAGAGGTCAAACTTTCACCTTCCCCTTCTCTTAATTGGCAGGTGTTGCAGGACATCTTCTCAACTATGGACGGGGGATCGAATTCTTCACCAAATGTGTACTTGTGGGTAGGATTGTCCCAGAAGTACCAACAAGTATTCTTCACATCTAGAACCAAACCAGAAGAACTAAGGAAATCTGTTCCTAGAAGTGTTATATTTCCCTTTGCCTTTGGGATAATTATGAATTTGGTCAAGACTGATCTCCCCTCAATTTCTATCATTATTTGGGTTGTGAGAGCCTCACCTGCGGTCTGAAGACCATCTGCTAAGCTCATTGCTAATGTGGTTTCCTGGAAAATGAGTCCCTTATCCTTAAATATCTGGAACATCTTTTCTCCAGCAATTGAATGTGAAGATCATGTGTCTGCACATACACGTCCCTTTATTCCACAGAAAGTTATGACGATAAGGGTTAATCGAGGGCTTCTGGTCTGAGCTGTGTAAGCATTGATGTGATTGGTTGTTACGTCTGTTCTTTGTGAGGCGCTGAGGTTGCAGGTGGGGCACCTAGATTTTATCACTCCTTGTTTCCCACAGCCATAGCATCTGAGAGGGGATCTCTCATTTGGTACCTGATGGTAATACTCTGTTTTGGGAGGGCGTTCAGGTTTCCTGAATGGTAACTGTCTTTCATCATTTACGATTTCACTTGCCTTCACGTATCTCCTCGGTCCACTGGGTAGGGAACGTCGGATGTTGTCAAAAGCTTCCAGTTTATCTGCTATCATTTCTGGGGAGATAAGTTCTTCCCAGATATCCAGGTATTGTTCCTTACACTCTGGAGAGCATATCTTTTTCATTTGATCGGCAGTCATTAAATTCTTCGATCCGTCAAATGAATCAATTTTAAGCTCATTGAGCCAACCTTCAAAATATGCTCGGATTTCAAAATAATAATCCTTCCGCGTCCCATTAGGGCTTTTTCTGTGACGTGAAAACAGCTCCAGGAATTTTTCTGTGGTTAAATTGAACCGTTGCATAAGCATTCCTGGAATGTGGGAGTAATCCCTGCATTTCTCCTCAGGCTCACGGGCAATGAGGAATGTTACATCACTAGGTAGTTCACCAATGAGATATATATATAGGTTACCCACAGATCTTCATCAAGATCTAATAGCTTCATTTGCCGTTCGAATAAGGTGAGGAACAGGTCCATGTTATGAACTTCAGGATTGAATGTTGGTAGCAATTCCTTTAATTCAATTTTTGTTTGGGGTAGGTTTTGGGAACCTACAACTCTTTGAGTCTCATTTTGCAGTCGTATCTTCTGCAGCTCAAATTCACGCAGTGTTTGCTCTTTTTGTTTGTTTTCGTCGTCTATCCTATTTGATATGATTCCCTCAAAGATACATTTCACAAATTCAGGGTCTTCCTTATAAGCATCATTTGTTAAAATTGTTGTCCTTAATTCAATTATTTTAGCTCTTCCCCATTCGACTCATATTCACCTAACTCAATAGCAAGCTTAATGAGATCAACTTTTTTCCCTTTTCCCTGAAATGACATGACTGAGAAATTTAAGGTATCCGTACACCTTCGAAGAACATTTTTTTAAAAACTGTAATATTTGCTATTAAAATATTTTTTACTGATGAAATATAACTTAAAACTATGAAAAATACATTTAATATGTTACTTGTAGTACATAAAAAAATTTAGGGAGTAAAGCATATTGTAAATAGTAATTAAATTGATTATTAGAATAACGCACATAACTCAAATGTAAACAAAAACAATATCCCTTTTCTGCAAATTTTATGATGATCATTATAACATTTTTAGGGCTGGTACTATTTTCCTGATGATAATCAATTTATTACAATTTTTATCAAGTTTCGAGTAAAGAACATTGAAAATCCTTAAAAAATTATTACGAGCATGATATATACCTTAGTTACTAAAAACATATCAACTATATAATTATGAAAGTAGTAGGGGTTTTTTAAATCTATAAAACAAATATATTTATAAAATTTGAACTAATTTGGTTCACAACTTTTTCTGATATTTACGTTGTCAGATGTCAATACGTTAAACAAATTAATTTTGAGATAAATCAGAAATAAACTTTGAACTGCAAATTGATATACTTAAAATGCTCCTGATTTATAAATAACACCTTCTTTACTCTCTAAAACATTGATTTTTTTCCCCTTGAAGCTCTTAAAATTTTTCTACGCTGTTTACATTTGGTGTTGAATGTCGTTCTGCGTCGTTAATTCTATTGATGTCAAGATGTTTGTATGCTTTTAAAGTAAAATAACCAGGAGAAATATTATGTTTTTTAAAAATTTCAACAAAACCCTTGTATCCATCATTAAATTGGATCACAGCATCCAATGCACCAGATTTAAAATTTTGAGGCACACGAAAATTTCCTTGGGTACTCTCTGCCATATAACGCCATTTAAACACTCCTTTGAATTTTATGTTTTGCCATGCAGGCATTTAGTAAACAGTTCTTTGGTACACAACTCTAAATATGTAGGCTTAATCGTGTTTAGTACTTCATTTGATAAGGCTTTATATTTTTCGTTTGGCTTTTTGCCACAAGACAGTGCTCGCTGGTAGTAGCACCAACTATCTTTTCCGATGGGACACTGCCCATGCATCGGTTTCTCGACACTTGATGAGCAATGAAACAAAGCCGCAATAACATTTTGCTGAAGACCGGATAGGTTTCCAACATTGCTAAGAACAGCAATCCCATAATAGTTTTGCATTCGATCAATAAAAGAGTCGGTGAGTTTGCCTTTACCAGACAGATTTTTATTTTTAGACTTTAGTTTGCGCAATCTCGCACCTACTCTCTTTTGAACATGACCAATGCATTCATATTTTGTGACGCTATCCTTCCCATAAGTATCTTTGACACTGATAAAGCCCTTAGAGTCCTCGTCACCATAATAATGTGCATATTTAAGGCCTCGTTTGACAATAGAACGTTGGAAGATTCTCGTAGCACCAACAGCTTCAATTTTTTAACGCAGAACCTTTGAAAATTGCTATGGCACACGGGGATCTGCTGCAAAAGTTTCCGACTCAATGCTTCTAGGCATTTTAGAAATCTTTCTGCAGGTGGGACAATATGACGACATTATTTCAATGTCTACTACTTTACCAGTGTCAACTGACAAAGCTGCGACACATCCATTCATCAAAGATGAACCTCTACGCTGCTACGTTCCATCAACTGAAATGCCACATTCAACGATTTTATTTTTAGTAGTATGTAGCACTAACAGTTCAGAAGCTGCTTTTGCATTGATAGTTTACTAACAAGAGTTTATTCTCATGATTAGTGTACGCAGTTTTACTGAGCCTGGGAAAATTTAACGTACCACATAATTTAAACCCAGCAGAAAAACATTTCCCAATTTGTCTCATACCATACACAAATCTTGTATTTACTTCAGGACAGTTTAAAGGTTTCTTTGAACTAGAAAACCCTGAGTAAAAGTCACAATGTTTACACCTGATAACAAAATTTGAGCACAAACCATATGTGGAATCCTCAGAAAGCAGGATACCTTATTCGAAACATCTTGGGCAGCAAAGTTGTAAAAACAATTTAAAAGGACTTCCATATTAATTATTCTGTTACCAGTAAGTGGTTTACGTTGATATTCTGCTATTTCTTCATCAAAGGCAGCAGGTATTTAGTTTTTGAAGAACTGGCGTTGGTAGATGTTGCGCTGCTATTTTTGAATGTTTAATGGTAGATCCATTTACTAGAAATTAGCGTTTTCTCTTTGCATTAACTCTACGTTTAGCATTACCCATTTTAAATGACAAAAATTAAAATTTTCTGCTATAAAAAAGGATTAAACAAAAGCTTATAAAGAGCTACGCAATCATAAGCAAATGTAAACAAACAGTAAAGCACTCTATTTTCTTGCCAGATTCTAGATAAAAATATAAATAAAAACCTGTTGCCAATTATATTCTTGATAATTCTGAAAACTCAAATTAATATTTTAAAAAGTTTAAATTTCTTACTATTGCATATTTAAACGATACTTTGAAAAAGAAAAATGTCAACAAACATTTTTTTCTACTTCGCAATGCAGACTTGTACTTCCGGGTTCAAAAAGGTGCTATCGAATGAAACTCAAATCCCCATAACTTAAGTTCTAAATAAGATAGAAACAAAATTTAAACACCATTTTAAAGAAAATGTTCATATTTTCAAATAGCATTTAAATTAAAAAATCGAAAAATTTGACGAAAATGACGTTTTGAAGGTGTACGGATACCTTAAAAGTTGCAAATAAATAAAATAAATAACTAAGGTCCAAGCCGTAGTGTCCACCAAAGCTCTTACAGATATGGGAATACACTTTAAAATACGGCAAGCTTTAAAATTCTAAAAATTACTATGCACTTCAAAACACCATAAAAATAGGTAAATAAATTAATAACATATTCAAAATACCAACAAGGAACATTAATTCAAATAATAAAATAATATAAAGAAAATTTAGGAATCATCAGTTGTAATGATACAAAAATTCATTGCAATGAAAATACTAAACAAAACTAAAATAATCAGGCATGTAATGCTACATAAATTCAATAGGAAATCAGTAAAATATCAAGCAAAATAGTAATTATTAATGTGCAATTCACGAAATATTAATGAGAAAACGTTATATCACAAGAAATAAATTTATATACAGCAAAATTAAGAATTATCATTGTATAAGAATACCAAAAAATCAATGAAATAAAATAACAAAGTTATTCCCAGCACTAACACACTGCTATCTAAGGATAAGCTAACTAAGGATTGCTATCACTTGTATATGAAAAATGCACAAAAAAATATTGCAAAAACTTTTAACAGGAAATAGATGTTCTTTTTTCTTTTCTTCACACAATTGAAGTCAGGAAGATTCACTTCCTCTCTGAATTTCCAGGAATTTTCTCTTGCTTTTGAAGGATTGCGGCGCAATACCAGTAATTTTTTTCCGGGATAGTAAGGTTTACAGAGCCGGTTAGATTTTCATTTTTCTGAGGTGTTTCGTCTCAGCGACGGTTTCTGCTTCTACGGGGTCGTAGTTCTTTGGCCACGGGCATGGGCGCCAGTTTTAACACGAAATAAAAATGTCAAAAACTCTTTCCATATACGACTCAAAACTTTATTCTTCAAACTGAATACTCCATCTCCTTATCTATTGTCATCGAAAGTTCCAGAACTTCCCATAATTAAAATTACAATTATTTTTTATAAATAAAAGCACGCGCGCGCGTGCGCGAGCATTAATATAAAGCATTAATATAAATCAGTGTTTCTCAAACTTTCAATACTGGCGACCCAATTTTCAATGATAATTTTTGTCGCGCCCCCCTGTACAACAATAATGTAATTACTGCAATAAAAATGCACTTTGAGAGAGAGACGCTAAAGTTAAAATTCGTTCTTATTATAAACCGTATAAATTAATACGATATGTATATTAAATTTTGCGTAGATGTAACTTTTAAGTAATATATATATTTTAAGAAAAAATTACTTAAAATATATATATTACTTACTTATTATTATGTTATTTTTTTTCTCTAATTTTTAAATTGGAACAGATCGCCAAATGATATATTTAATTAAAGATTTATTTCCTTCAGCATTCATTTCTCAAAGTTCAAATGTCATAAGAAAAATAGTCTAGACAATGCTGCTCTCTATCATATCCATCACATCTGGCATTATCGGGTACGTTTGCGTGAGTTGGGGAACCTATCGGACGTCTGCACAAAACATGTAAAAATGATTTTCCTCGTACAATTGCAGTCAGTTTTGATCGACTCGATACTCCTATAGCTACCGAATCTAGCTTGAATGTACATTTTTTTAAAATTTACACGCTAATTGTAATTCACAGTAATTAAGTATTTACGGCAATGGATTAAAACTAAATCATACATACATTTTTATGTCATTAGCAAACATTCGATGATAATAAAGAATCAACAAGTACACAGACGAAGGAGCATGGTTCCTAAAATTAAATCAAGGCGATATTCTCAAAAATACTTAAATTTTGGATTTACCACTACTGAAGTAAATGATGGGGGAAAAAAGCCCCAGCTCGAAATGTGTTAAAACTTACAAATCTGTAGAACAACATGTGAAAGTTGTTTTTAAAACATGTAAAATCATTTAGCTATGTTGGCAAAGAATTTTAAAAAAGTATATTCTGGATGAGGACAGCTTGGTAGCATGTTACGAGTGAATTAGGGATCTATTTCAAGGTACTCCTGAAGATCTCTCAACTTCCGAAGAAGAAATCTTCATAGATTTTACATCCAGTGAAAAATTAAAAGGCAATTTTGTAATAAATCGGTCTCTGAATTTTGGGTAGAGGTGGATGAGGAATTATCTGTACTGAAAACAAAAGTACTTCGTATACTATAACCATTTTCAACATCCTACCTTTGTTAAACCGGGTTTTCTGCGGTGGATGCTTTGAAGACAAAATATACATCTCAGCTGTATATGGAAAAATAACTCAAAGTGTCAATTTCTGATATTAAACCTTCCTTTGAAAAACTTTCCTCTAGAAGACAAGCCCGTGGAAGTCCCTAACAATTATTTACTTTGTTATTAATTTAGTAATAAGAAATTATTTATAAAATATTTTCTTCAGTACTGATACGTTAAACGTATAGTGGCTGAAACACCGAATTCGCCCGAGTTAATTTTTTAAAAAAATAAAACATTGTTCTTGATATAATAGCCTACCTTTACCTATAAAATCCTACCTTTGTTAAACCGGGTTTTCTGCGGTGGATGCTTTGAAGACAAAAAATATACATCTCAGCTGTATATGGAAAAATAACTCAAATTGTCAATTTCTGATATTAAACCTTCCTTTGAAAAACTTTTCTCTAGAAGACAAGCCCGTGGAAGTCCCTAACAATTATTTACTTTGTTATTAATTTAGTAATAAGAAATTATTTATAAAATATTTTCTTCAGTACTGATACGTTAAACGTATAGTGGCTGAAACACCGAATCTTCGCCCGAGTTAATTTTTTTAAAAAATAAAACATTGTTCTTGATATAATAGCTGAACTGTAAGGAGAGTAAAACTGCATGCTCGTCATTGTATACAAACATGTAAAATGATTATTTTTTTAGATAAATGGTATAATTGTAAATAACTGTTTAAAAGAACTGTAATTTTAAACCTCACAGAATTAGCATTTAGAATTTATGTTAAATAATGAAAAAGAATATAAAATTCCGATGAAGAATAATTGTGTTACTTTTTAACATTTAAAGCCAGAAGACTTCAAATTGTTTTAACCCGGGAGCAGCCGCGTACTCGTTACTAACGGTAATGGTAGTGCGGGGGGACTCAGTCACCCCACTCATTTGTTTATAATTATTTTTTACTGTACATGATACAAATCGGAATTCTAGTGAATGTTTTAATTTATAAAAAGTATACTTTCCTTCTTTCAAGGACTATTCAATTCTTTGATGATTTGAGAAAAAATCTAATAAAGCTGAACTAAAATTCTTCAAAAGTACAAGACCATAATAAAGGACGCCAATAAGAAACACTTTTTACTAATATTACAGAAATGTTAAATCAATCAATTCTTTTCCAAATATCGTAAAACTCTATTATTTACAATTTCCCTAAGCGAAAAGCAAACGCATAAAAGATGGGACGGATCTAATATTGAATAGCCATACTATAAGTTTGAATGTCAATCAAATGATTAGCAAACGTACTATGCAGCCTGGCTCAAAAGTGAATCATGTCTTCATTTTCTTTTCTACATCTAATGTACAGTATTTCAATAATAATTACAGTGATGAATTGTTTATCTTCTTAGAATTTTTCTCAGAGTCTGGGTTTCGTTTTTTCTTTTAACGAGTAATATTTTATGTTAAAACGTAATAAAAAAAATCTCTCATTAAGGAAATACAGCAAATTAAACGAAATGCTTTTTTCCCCTTTAATTTGGTTTTGGGATCAAATATAGCTATTTGATGACGGAAAAAAGCCAGATAATAAACATAAATATGTCAGTGTTGTTGTGTGTATTGTTTTTTTATTATGGAAGAAAGCATTTTGTTTTACTTCTCTTTCCGGTTATTTTTTCTAAAAAAATTTTAATTTTCGGTATGATCGAGCCCCCTTGTAGGGTCATCGCGCCCCAGGGGCTCGCCCCACACTTTGAGAAACACTGATATAAAGCACGAGAGAAATAAAGAATTACAATTTTTAACACGCTGGGATGAATGGTTAAATTATTACAATAAATAAATAATAAATATTACCATTTGTTACAAAATAAAAAAACAACTTTTATTTGATTTGCTGTAATCCCATGATTAGAAAAATTTTTACGTTCTCTTTTTAAATCTAAAATAGTACTCTTTTAGAGAAAAAAACTAATCCCAGATATAGAATCAAAAAAAAAAATTAGGAAGATAAAAAATTCTTTACTGTGATTATTTTTGAAATACTGCACATTATAGCTGTAATCTGTTTTTGCTGATAATCTGTTTGACCTTCTAAGTTATTGGTACAGTTAGTTATATGTGTGACCATCTCTTCTGTGTTTGTTTCTCATTTAAGGAAGTTGTAAGTAATGTATGTCTCTGTTGCGCTTTTTTCCATGAAAGAATTTTACGATATTTGGAAAACCACAAAGAGAACTTTGAAGGATTATTTCGCCAAATTTATATTTATGAGTATTCTCAAACATATAAAGCATTATGAAAAACGTTTTACACAATTTGTTTAGCAGTAGCATACATATTATCATAATGAATACACTTTTAACCGGGAAGTGGTCGCGCGGGACTCACAGATCACGAAATCGTTCATTCTGGCTAAACTGTTTATTTGTTACTAAAGAAAAATTGAAAAATTCTTGAAAGTAGCTAAGTTTACTTTCTCTTAATTTCAATATTCACCGTAATCATGATTTGTATCGTGTACAATTAAATAATTTAAAAAAAGGATTGGGGTGAATGAAGAACCCTGCGTGACCATTAACTCTAGTATTGAGTGTGTGTCTACCCCCGGGATAAAAGCTTTAGATTCTAGCTTTAAATTTAAAAATAACCCTATTATCCTTCATTGGAATTTTATATTATTTTTCATTGTTTAATATTAATTCTAAATGCTAATTCTGTTTGGCTTAAAATTACAGTTCGCTTAAAACTAATTATAGTATGTGCATTCATTTTAAAATATCATTTTACAATTTCGTAAACAATGTTGCGCATTTGGGTTTACTCTCCTGACAATTCAGCTATTTATCAAGAAAGTTTTATTTTTTATTTTTTTTTAAATAATTAGTTTGAAGAGCGGGTACTTCAGACAGTATAATTTTAGTGTATCAGTGCTACACAAGGTATTTTATAACTAAATCATTAATACTAAATTAAGAGCAAGTTTAATAAGTTTTAGTGACTTCCATAGGCTTGTCTTGCAGAGGAAAGTTTTTCAAATGAATTTTTACGATTAGAAATTGACATTCTGAGTACATTTTCTATATTTGGCTTAGATCCATATTTTGACTTCAAAGCAGACACCGTATTTTGCAATTTGTTCCAATTTAAAAATTCGAGAAAGAAAAATAAAATATATATTACTTGAAAGTTACATATACAAAATGTAATATACTTATCTTGTTTATTTGTACGTTTTATAATTAAGATCTTTTTGTAGCTTTAACGTCAAAGAGCATTATTATTGCATTCAATACATTGTTATTGAATAAGGAGGGCACGATAAAAATTAAGATTAAAAAGGTGGTCACTAGTATTGAAAGTTTGCGAAGCACTGCAGTAAGAGCATTATTTAAAAAATCACTTTAGGATTTATTAAAACTTTTTTAAAGGAACTAAATGGTGGTATTTTGGGGCACAAAGCTGCTTTACATAATACATATTTATAAATAGCAAACAGAAAAACTTGTAAAAATCATGCAATCAATGTTTTAAAAAAATGCTGTCCCTTAAAACTCATAATCAGTTCTTAAACGAGCGCAAGAAATTTTCTAATTTATGTATTCTGTAAAAATAAAGGTCTCAAAATTTCATATAGATCTTTCAATGTATTTACTAAAAGGTTTTAACAACAAATTCAATTTTAAAACGTTTCTGACAAAATTGAAAAATAACCTATTTGTATTGCTATTCACATATTATCAGAGTTAGTAACATCATTCATTCTGATAAAAGAGCGTCGTTTCAAAATTTTTTAACATCAGAGATAAAGCAAAATCTTTCGCGATAGATAAATAAAAGCCACTGATAAATTTTTAGGAAAAATAAACGATCTTGGTCACGTATTTGGGAACATTCTCGTTACAGCACAGCATCGTTAAAAATAAGAAAAGAAACCAGTTGACTGGGTTACGTGAGGGAAATATAGGACAGATTCAATGAAGGGAGATTTTTTACTCTTTGCTTTTACAGCCAGTTCACTAGACGACAATCATCCTACGTTTGAGATGCCGATTCTTTAAATTGTGAGTTTAAATCTTCTAGAACATATCAGCAGCATATAGAAAAGTAATACTTAAGGCATCTAAATTGTGTTCATGGTTGAAATACACACACATGTGTATCTATTTTTTCTAGAAAAATAAGCTTAATATTCTATATGTTTAATTTGGTCAATCCACCAAAATGTTGTACTTTAGGAGATGTGGTTTTGAATTTCTCTCAATTTGCTAAAATAGGAGAAAATAAGTAAAGCCTGAATATTCACAGTTGTCTAATCTTGTCAGAAATTTTGTGAAATTCTGTTACTATAAAAAAAGACTACAAGAATAGTTACAAATATTTCTTCATAATATGTATTTATGTGACATAAATAAATCATGTGTTTAGTTAGATCATTGTGAGGATATTTCAATAAATTATGTTTATCGTATTTATAACTAATTCTAGCTACCCAGTGATGTCACACAACTTAGTTTCCTGCTCATGCAAAAGAAGTACCAAATAATACAGAGAATGTAGCGTGGATAGTTATTTAATCCAAGTGTTTGGACAACATTAGTCAAGCATGTGCAACACGTATAATAAAATCGCACAAACTTTACATGCCAATCTCAGGCATGTTAGATATTCTTTCTTTTGCATCTCGTTCTCATAAAAAATTTAGATTTAACTCAGAAAATTAATGCAATATAAAAACGGAATTGGATAAAATAAATTAGTAAGATTTTCTAACTAATAATTTTGATATGACGAACTTTTTCTTTTAGTAAGGAATGCAGCTATAAAAACAGAAGAGGAAAAACAATTTACTCTTTGTTGGGAATTATTTATACTACATTTTTGGTCAATTCTTTATGAATAAATTCCTTTTTCATCTGCTTTCCGTTATTATTTTTAGCAATTATTCATCCGCAAATGAGATAAAATGTTTATTCGAGTGATTTTAGCAATTTATGATCAATTATATTATAAACATCTTTGAAATTGTATAATTTTTTTTCACTTAAACTATTTATTTTAGTTATTTCATAGAATACATAGTTATTTCATAGGTACAGTATGAAAATTGTCATCAGTTATATGCTTTAACTGACTTGTTTATCTATTTCATGCAATAACTGAATTACACACTTTAACAGTAACATATATATACAGTGTGCCTGGTAATATCCGTTGCAACCCCAATAATTTATGAACGAAACAACTATAGTGATGAAAGTGGGTTCTAGTGTACAGTAAAGTTGCTACGTGCTACACACAAAAAAATGCTTATAGTGCCGATTGGTGGATAAATTTGGAGTTAGCGTTATAATTTCAAAATCATTACGAGATAAATGGAAAAAGTCAATGACAAGCTTGTTCAGCAAATTGGTTAATTAAAAAAAAGCGTCTTGTCCACAAAAATTATATAAATAGAAGCACAAAGCAGACATGCGTTTGATCACGTAAAACAAAGCTGCACTTTCCCTAAATGAATCTAATTTACTAATTACTCTCAAAATGGTGTTCTTCAGCAGTAATACACTTCTGGCCACTGTTTTAGAATTTCCGCTGTAATTTCTTCAACATGGCAAGTGACATGCCAGCATAAGCACCGTAATAAGGTTTCGAAGTTCTTTCAGTGTTAATTGTCGGTTGGCATGCACACTTTGATGTATCCCACAGAAAGAATGTCCAATGGATTCATGTCAAGTGACCGTATAAGCCATTCAACGCCACCACAGTACTCGATATATTGTTGTTGGAATGTGTCTCGAAGGTACTACGGTACATGTGATACCTTATGCCGTGGGGCACTATCGAGGGAGACCATTCATTCTGCAGCTCACTCTATTGTACTAAGGTTTGCATAGCGGATAGTGCTTCTTTCAGTAATGTGAAGCTACGGGATCCCGTTAAATTACTTTCGTAAAATACCTGGATAATTAGTATTTTTCAATTCCTATCATTATCTCACACTCTCTATATATTTATATATTTATTTATCTTGTGTGTTCATTGTTTCAATTCTTAAAATACATTTTAGAGCTCTTAATTGGGCTGAAATTTTATATACATAATTATTTTAGATGGCAATACAGTAATTTAATTATAATAAAAATAATTGATTAAAACTAATTATTCAACGAATTACAAATACAGCCACCTTGGCATCATTTTTGGCGAATTGTATCAAAACATGAAAAGGTATTTTTCTCACATTTTAAAGCACTCATTTGAGCTGAAACTTTCTATACATTATTATTTTGGATGACAATATGTTAGTTTAATTAAAATTAATTAAAATTAATTCACTGGAACTAAATATTTACATAATTACAGATACGGCCAAGTTGGTTTTATTTTTAGCGACTTGGGTCAAAACATTAAATGATTTTTCTCCTCACGTTTTAAGGCATTCAGTAGAGCTGAAATTTTATATACATTATTGTTTTGTATGACAATACAATACTTTAATGATAACTAAAAAAATTTAATTGTCACTTAACCTTTTATCTACCGCATTATGATTTACTGCAGTTTTTTCCATGCAACATTTTTTTAATCACTACATTAGAAATTAAAAGGATATGCATAAACAAAATACTCAACATTGAGAAATTTAATTCGTTAGAGATAATTATTTAATTAAAGATATTCAACTGTAAAATAAATTATACACACTGTTCACTTAAAATAAATAGTCAAATCGTTTGCTAAGGTCTTTAATAACATACAAAAAACAAATAAGACATTTAATGTTTGACAACTATTTTTTCGGAACAAAAATGACAATTTTCGCAATCCACTGAAAACTCCGCCAGCTGAAAACACAATTTCTGCTATAAAACTATTCGCTTTCACCGCTAATATACTCATCATAGAACCCTTGCTGCCATATGTCTTAGAAGAGTTGACTTTAAGTAATATTCTTGCTAAATATCATCAGAGTATTCGTAAAAATGGTTATTCTATGTAATTTTAAAGTTAATGGTACTTATAAGTACCTTCGGTAGATAAAGGGTTAAAGTTGTAGTTCTGTCATATGCATTATATATATATATATATATATATATATATATATATATATATATATATATATATATATTATAACTTTTTAATAAAAAGTAACTAAAATAAAATTTTTCTTTGTTAATCTGAGTAGGAATTGACTTGATATATATATATATATATATATATATATATATATATATATATATATATATATATATATATATATATACATACAGGTATAGGACAAAATAATAGGAACACCTGTGAAAAAATGAAACTTTTTAATAAGTAAGGTGTTGGGCCACCTTTGACCTGAATGACTGCTTGCATTCGACGGGGGATTGAAAAATAAAGGTCTTGAACAAAATTCATAGGAATTTGCACCGATTCTTCGTGCAGGACAGTCTCGAGTTCAAATAGTGTGCGAGGAGGTGGAAACGGAGCACGGACTTTGTTCTCTAAATAACCCCACAAAGGCTCAATGATATTGAGATCAGGGGACCGAGGACACCAGGTTAGATGTTCCACTTCATCATCATGCTCATGTAACCATGTTTGAACACAGCGTGACGTATGAACAGGTGCGTTGTCATCTTGGAACACAGGACGTTCTCCTGGAAAGAGAGTCTGAAGCATAGGGTGAAGATGATCTGCGAGAATGCTTTAATAATGATAACCTGTGATCATCCCCCTCAGAACAACGAGAGGCCCCAACCCACGGGGAGATATTGCTGCCCAAACCATCACAGAACCCCCTCCATGTTTCACAGTTGGAACCAGGCAATCAACATGAAGTGCATCTGTCGGTGTTCGACAGACGGACACACGTTTGGTGGTCTGGAATAATGAAAATGAGGATTCGTCAGACCAGATGGCTTGTTCCCTTTGCAGTTGCGTCCAGTTTAGGTTGTCTTGGCGCCACTGTAATCTCTTTGCAGCATTCCGCCCTGAAACTAACGGTTTTCGAATGGCTACTCTGCCGTGGATATTCGCAATATGCAACTCTCGTTGAATAGTTTTCACGGATACGGGGTTCAGAAGGTGGGTGTTCATCTCGGACATTATCTGCGACAGTGTAGTCTTGCGATTTCGGGTGACTATGCTCTTCAACACCCGTCTATCATGGTCCTTCAACTTCAAATTTCGCCCACTGTAGTGCTTCGCAGAAGACACCTTCCCCAGGTTTGTGTAGGCTGTCATAACCCTTGACACAGTGGTCCTTAAAACACCCACAAGGTTGACTGTTCTGGACTCGGAGGCTCCAGTGAGGCGGGCTCCAATTACCATACCTCTTTTCACGTCAGAGTGGTCGCACATAATCCCGCTTAGCTGGGGACAGAATTTTCTCAAGCAACTTTCACACTGTAAAATACAGGACTCATACCTTCCTTTCCATCACCACTAGGTGGCACACTGTTGCGACACGTGGCAGCTGTTTATTGGGCGGTTGAAGTACGACTCATTTTTAAATGAGTGGTCCTATTATTTTGTCCTATACCTGTATATATATATATATATCGACAGTGCATCTGTGATAAGTTAGTGACCAGAAATGAATATTTTGCTGTTTGTGCATAGCATTACACACCTCATCCAACCATATGGTGTAGAAAAGAAGCTTTGGCTGAACCTCCAAGTGCCCCATAATGAATTCTTACCAATTTAAAGTCATGAATGTGACATGTCGCATTCCAATTTAGGGATTTTCGAACCACATAAATATGCATTTTACACCTTCAATTTTTAATATTACTTTACGGAAGGTGTCCTTTTTTATTACATCAATAAATCTAAAAAATTCTTTGACTTTTTTCGTGTACCTCAGCTGGTTTAGAAGATAAGAACGCAAACTCCTAATTTATCCGTCAGATGGCTGTGTAAGATTTTTTTTGCATAGTGCATGGCAATTTAACTTTAGAAGTCTGCTATTTTACGATTATATAGCTCTTCGCTTTCATAAATTTTTGTGATGACAAAAGAATTTAGCTGCATAATGTATATAGACGCATAAACACATATTTCACTATTACATTGAAAAATAAATGATTGGATAAAAACACGTAACATTTCTAGTAAAAATAATGTCTTCATTTTAATTAATTTTGTGCCATTACATAATACTCTCAGTATGTATATTCTTAATAATTATAAATCTGGCGAACATTTTTTAAGTTCTACGACACCATTTTAGAAATAAAACTCACAACTGCATTTTAAAATTGCATAAATAGAAAATATATGCTATAAAAACTGTTACAATAGCTCACTCCCTAATCTAATAATCTGCATAAGCAAAACTGAACCAATAATGAATAAATGGTAATTTAAATCTATTACACTTTAAATATGAACTACAGTTATATTTTTAACTGATATTTTACTATCAATAACAATCATTTTTATTACGTACTAGTCGTTACCATCCCGCTTCGCTGAGTATTACTTGATGTTTTAAGAACATGTACTGTTTGCGCGTTCGAATGTATTGCAACACTTTCTTAAATCTCTTCCTCTTGATTGAAAAATACAGGACTTGAATTTTTAAAATTGAAGTAGAATTATCTTTTACATCCCCTTGAACCTCCTCCCTAAAAGTGGAGATTTCTGCATAACACTGCAAAATTTACTGTCTTGCAAAATTTAGTCTAAATCTAATAGTTTAAAAATGATTTCTTTTCAGTAAGCCTTGTAACCCCTTTTGAGAGTTGGTTTCAGTAAAACTCATTTCAGCAGATTTCAGTTCAACAAAAGGAGCATGTATCCCAAACCTCCATTACTGTAGGTCTAATAGTTCGAAAGCGGGAGAGAGAGAAATGTTCTGATCTATTCGGCCAAGTAACACCCCTCTCCAATACTAGACGACAAATTCTGTAAAATCCGTTCTTAGTGGATCTGTATTATTAAAAAAAAACATGCGTACCAAATTTCAAATAAGTGAATTTTTATCCATGAATTTTTTTAACATCAAAATTCAATGTTGTGTAGTTGTTCAAAGCCCGGAATATTTATCAATCACGCTTTTTAAGCCATCGTAAAGCTTCAATTTTTCCAAACCATTTTTGTAGTGTAATTCTAATCCTTGAAGGGAACGTACCAACCAAATTTCAAGTTTGTACGTCTAATAGTTCAAAAACATGAAAATTGTTCCATAATGCAACTCCGTAATGCATAATTGTCCTCGCAACGCCATTCAGCCACATTTCGCAAAACCCCTTTTGCAACGTACCTCTACAACAAGAAAGAAACGTGTGGATCTCTATTCCAAGTTTGTAAGTTTAAGATTAAAAAAAAAACGGATAATTAATTTGTATATAACGGGCATATAAACCCCTTTAAGCCCACGCAACGCTCCTTAGAGGTCAATTTTCTCAGAACCCTTTTTGCAACAGGCCTCTACTCCATAAAAAATAAAATAATAATAATAATAATAATAATAAAACATGCGTATACTGAATTTCAAGTTTGCAGATCTAATAGTTCCAAAACGGGAATAATTTCCTATCTTCTATTACGATCTCGTAACAGGAATATTTTGCTATAACGCCCCTTAATCCATCGTAATGAACCCCGGAGTTGTATTTTCATAAAACTCATTCTTAGCGTTTATTTGCTAGATGAAAGGAATATGCATACCAAATTTCAAGTCTTCAGGTCAAAAAGTTCCGGAGATACCGTGGTGAGTGGTTTGTGTCCTTTGTACATAGAGATACACAACTATTTTAACATTAATATCCCTCGTAAAACTATTTTGCAATTCCATACTGTGTCTCCAAAATTTAAAAACTATTTTTTTTAAAATTTTTTTCTCAAAAAACAAACAAACATGTATCTTCAGAAAAAATTAAATAAACGTCTTAAGATTTTAATGTATTTTAAAAACAGTTTGACTTTTTGCATCTAAATGTGGAAAAAGAAAGTAAGTCCATAGAATTTATTTTCTTATCAATACATATAATTTCATAAAATATTCAGGAGAAAAATCTAATAAGAATTTAATAGACAGACAATATTCCATATTGTATGTCTTCACTTTAAAGAGATTTAAATTGAATTTATTTTGTGTATATTATTACGATCTTCTTGGATGAGCTTAGCGAATTTCGGAAAGCTTAAATCAAAAGTAGTAAAAAATGTATTACGAGTGCTGTTGCCAGAAAATTTCAAATAAAAGCCTATCAAATTGATTTAGCTCAAGTTCTTAAGCGAATAAGGAATTGAATATGCAGTTCAAATAAAAAATGAAAATGCAATTACAGGAAAAAAATGAAGGACAACTTAATACTTTGATAAAATGAAATTCTGTTAACGTTTTTTTTTTCTTGACATTTTTCTCCAAGTTAGAATTTTCTTTTTAAATAACACTTTAAAATAATACTTTTTGATAAATAAAGAAGTACTTAGAAGTTACTATGAATACAAATTTAGATCTTGTTTTGTGTCTGTATGATTTCCTTCTGATATATTTTTGTGAAAACAAAAACGAATAAACATGCAAATGAATTTGCATTTTAAAAGATCGATCAAAATATATCATAAGTTCTTAAAACTATTCTTTTTCGTTTTAAAATTTATTACAGAATAAACAATATATGAAATTTTTAAAGAATAAGGAGAGGGAGACAAAAATCTTTATTATTCCAAAATAAGTTTAAAATATCCAAGTTAAGCATCATCAAGCTTATCTAAGGTATGTATTATAATTATTCTGAATCTTTTTTGTACAGAAATATAGATAAATAAACCAAAATACATTCAATATCATTTTAGGAATCTTTGAGTTGAATGAGATTTTTGTGATGAATCATAACTAATTATTATTTGTATAAAAATACATTGATATATATATATATATATATATATATTTATATATATATATGTATATATATATAGAGAGAGAGAGAGATTAAGGAAGATTAATATACACTGGTGTGCAAAAATTAAGGACAAAGTCGAAAAATTAGCATATCAGCTGAACGAAGAGGCAGAGCGGACGGAAAGATCAATCAGGAGATTAAGTAAGGTGATGTACGGTAGCACATGCGCAGATATGCAGGTAGACGTAAAGGGGGAGTGTCTGAATAGTATAAAGCATGTTGTCGGTGTAAGATCATTATTTCTGGCAAAGAGATTGCACGCCGTATAGAGTTAAAATCAGTTAAAATCGCCGCAGTTAAAATCACACCGAGTTGCTGCCTCAGCGAGAAATGGCGAATAATCAATCTGTTAGACGACATCTGGAGGCTTTTACCCGAGGTCGAATCATAGGGAGAAGTTGGAGGAAGGCCGCAGTGTGACAAGTGTGGCTGCAGAGTTCGGAATTGCTCACAGCATCGTTTCACGACTTTGGAGACAATTTCAAACTACAGGAACATCTATCCGGGGGTTCACTAGTGGTAATCCACGAGGAACCACACCCTCAGATGACCGGTACATTGTCTTACAGGCCAGAAGTAACAGGCGGCAGACAGCGGGAGAAATCGCTAGGCACACGACACAGGCGACTGGACGACCGATATCGCGTTTTACCGTGGCCACAAGACTGCACGGCGGTGGTCTGTTTGCACGACGCTCTATACGGTGTGTACCTTCAACGTCTGCCCATCGGAGAAGGCGTTCTCTGTGGTGCTGGGAACACTGGAATTGGAGAGACAATGAATGGGGACGAGTACTCTTTACAGATGAGAGCAGATTCAGTTTGAGTAGCGATTCTCATCGCATACTCATCTGTAGAGAGCGGGGAAGCCGCAATCATCCCTCAAACATCATTGATCAGGTCGCGGTGTTCTCGTTTGGGGAGGCATCATGTTTGGAAGTCGTACAGACGTTCACATCTTCGACGCAGGTTCAGTCAACGGGACCCGTTATTGTAACGAGATTCTTCTTCCATATATGCGTCTTATTAGAGGTGCTATGGGTCTGCAGTTCCTTTTCATGGACGACAATGCACCATGTCATCGCACAGTAGCTGCCGAACACAGCTCTTAGAGAGTGAGGATATTGAACGTATGGATTGACCGGCACGATCTCCGGATCTCAATCCCATCGAGCATGTATGGGATTTTCTAGGCAGACGCTTGGCAGCTCGTACCTTACCACCAGTAACGATTCGGGAGCTTCGATTGGCGCTGCAAGACGAATGGGCAGCAATGCCTCAACAACTCATTGACACCCTCATTCTCAGCATGGGCAGACGCTGTGAAACCTGCCTAGCAGTCAAGAAAATTAAGAAATATCTTAAACTTATAAGCATAGTTAGAAAAATGAAGTATTAAATACTACTCGCCTAAAAGTATCATTAGCTAAATTGTCCAAAGGTATCCGACTACTTGCGACAACTTTTTTTTTAAATAATGGAGTTATGGAGATATTTTTAAGTGAATTTTAGATTTTTTAGTATATTTTAAGAAAAAAAGTTTAAAATTAAGAAGAAAAAAATAAGTTATTGCTACAAAATTGGGTGAATATTGACAAAAAATTACATTAACGGGGCCTGCTTTGTACAAATAGTAAACGAAAAAATATTCAATTTTTATGTATTACTTTGCTATTCCTTTTTGAAATTGTCTTCAGGAAAATAGATATTCTTATTTTTACAAAAACTTGAGCCCTTTATCATAGTTATTACTTCCAATTGCTTAAAAAAACAGTGATTATTTTTACATAAATAACTGTCAATTTTGTAACAAAACAGTGATTGATAAATCCAAAAGTTAAAACACTTTTACTGTTATACAGAACATACCGAAAAAAATGCAGCAAATTACTCAGAAAAATATTTTGTTTGAGTTTTTCAAACAAAAAACCACATTTCGAGTAAAACACTTCTAAAGTTTGATATCTTATGTAAAGTTATGGCATCTGCTCTTACTAAAACACTTGTAGTGTTTGTTCTAGTGAATAGAAAATAAAAACCTTGGTATTTTTATAAAGCTAATAAGATAGCCTATAAAATAAAATCACTAAAAAATTGTCAATTTTTTAAAAAAAAATCATGATTTTAGGATAGGCGGATACCTTAAGTGCATTAACAAATGACTTAAAATTACGTTATAAATTTTTTGTATAATTGAATAAAATTGAATGGACTAGAAAAAATGAATTTTATTATGCACATATTAACGAAATTTTTAGAAATTTAGCATGACAGTTCCTAGGGCCTCTCTCGAAATAACTATCTTGGCTTGTAAGTTATGTTTTTTTAAGTGGAGATTCTAAGATAACATAATCTTCTCAAACCCCTGTTTAAACTACGTTAATTTTAGCTAAACCCGCAATGTATTTTACTCCACTAGGGACTTAGATAAATAGCACGGATATATAAGATGGTGTTTGTAAAAAATCATTGTTAGGTGACATTTGAGGTATCTATACCTAATGATGTGATAGAGAGTGTCAATATTTCCTTATTTTAAATATATGCTTGGCATTACTTAAACAAATGATACAGGATTGTTTTCCCCCAAAACTACGATATTTTCCTTTTTCCCATCACCCGCCTCCATTTGACATTGTGTTTTGGGACACCCTATATATAAATATGTAGTCCACACTTTAGTTTGATTACATTCATTTTTGAAGCATTTATTTAGCTGTATACGGAATTTGTTTTAAACTATTTTATCACAATTATAATTTTCGTCATAAATGGAAATCATGTGATATTTTACATTTTAGTACATTAAATATCTTTGATATTACCAGATTATTTGTATCAAAATCGCAAAAAGTAATAGTTTCTACTACATTCAAAAAATGTTAAACATTCAAAAGTGGGTTTGTTATTGTAAATCATAAATTGTCAAGGCGCAAACGCGTTCACTATGAACTTATGTATTTCCTACGTGTGCATTTATTTCTGCAGCGAGTGCAATTACTGCGGTTATTGGAAATAACAGACACGTTGAGTAATTAACAGACAGTGAGTTGACCATGACTGTGCCCGGTCAGGAATTGACCATGGTAGGAAAAGGGTGAAAGGCATGTGCAGTTTAATGTGTCAGATGGATAGAAGAGATTCTAGTTCCGTAATTTGAGTCATAAATTGCCTACGAACGGACTGCTATGGGATGGGTGAATTTCTAGGAGTAAATGGAAATGTTCGATGTAATGGAATATCTGATGATTTTGCGTAGCTACATAAACATTAGGTCTTCATTTTCACTTTTACGGCCAATGCTGCTTTTCAATATTAGAAACAGAACTATGTTCAAGTAAATTTCATCGGTGGTATGCTTAAGAATGTTGTTTTAACATTAACGCATAAATAAGTAAGGCATTTAATTATGTCAGGTGTTTATGTATATAATATGTGTTGAAAAATAACAGTAATTGTTTTTTTTTATATATCAAAAGTAATAAAATCATTCCAAAAGTTATTGAATTAGTGCGTTTCATTTAGCGTTTACACTACTTTTATCGCTACATCGGAAACTAAAAATTGTACAATTGTTCAAAATATATGTAGTGTCATCTGCAGAACGAATTTTCACGAAGGAACACATGCAGAGCTATGGTACTTGTCTCAACCTGTACACATGCAGAACTATGGTACTTGGATCACTGACAGACACCAAGTGTTCATAATTCCCACGCTATTAAGCAATCAAAAATAAGTTTATTGACTGTTTTATTTTCGTTTTTATTTATTTTTCTATTTTATCTAGAATGTTTACTTAAAAAAGAAAGACAAATTATATATTTTTGAGAAATTATTTCAAAATAGCTCTACAAACAAAAATTGTTTTAAATGCAGCTATGCGTTAAAATTAATGGGTATCTAAAAAAAAAACTTTTTTAAAAAATGAAAAATATCGAGACTTAAGACATTGAACTTCTGATATACCTGCAGTTTAATTCAAATTTAAAGAATATATTATAATAAAAAATAGATAAATATTACGTATAGTTTGAACGAATCTATTAAACTATATATATATATATATATATATACATATGTGTGTGTGTGTGTTAAATTAAAAGTGTAAAACATTTAAACATAGGCTACATATTTTTAGCTTAGTACAATATTGAAAACAAAAAAAAAACTATATCTAGTAACAAATTGTTAAAATAAACGAAAAGAATATAACAACCTCAAAATTAATTCATTTTAAGTTGTTCTGATGTGTTCGAAATTGCAGTTTTTTTGCTTATATATATATATATATATATATATAATCCTAACCATAATTTTCAAATTATTGGAATCGTATATATGTAATATTTCTATCATAGAATTTCTCTTCTTTTTTACACATGGAAATTATTGAAGATCACTGAAGAACGGGAAAATATTTTTTTTATAACATGGTCTGATTGCTGAACAGCCTTCAATCTTCCTTAAGAGTACAGTTGATAATTCTTTATTTAAATGTTTCACATAAATTTCTTATACGAGTTGCGTGTTTGATAAATGGAACAGTCTAAATATAAAATATTTCAACAAAGATTCAAAAGTATTTTTTCATTTCTTAATAGTTTTTTCTTTAGAATTATTTCAGTTTAATACAACTATCGGCTTTTAGAAAAGCACAGCATTATTTTAAACTGATAAAAACAATGCATTCATTCTTTCGACAACTATTTTTTAAGCATAAGAAAGGTATATAATAAACAGAATTGTAAATTAATTATTGTAATATTTTTAATTGTAATTCCGATTGCAAATATTTTAAAAGTGTATTCATAACAATCATCTAAATATTATACTCAAACAATAATTTGATAAAGCTTTAACAAATTAAAATTTATAGGACAAACTTAGCAAACATGGGCCATAAGTTAATAGGCGTCCATTTATGCAAATACCCATATTAGTCGTAATGGTGAAAACATAACCTTTCTAATTAAGTACAATTACTTGATACTTCAAATTGGACGTTCTGCTATATTTTAGTTATCTTAATTAGATTTCATACGGAAAACTAATTAACTTTATATGAAACCTATAAATGGATATGATAGTATATGAGTGTAGTATCAGCTGGCGGGAGTGGGAGATTTCGTTTTTTCTCCCTTCCGGGCAGTACCGAAATTCAATAAAGCAATGACTTCAAACCCTATTCCTGGACTATTATCTCGTCCTACAAGTCACTTGGTTTCATCGTCTTCCACAAACCCCTTCCTTATAATACCATAGGCCAAATTACAGCAGCACATGGCTCATCTATGGTCACTTCTGAATTTTTGCCGTCATTAGAATCAGTTTTGGAAGAGCTTAGACAAATTCCATATCTGGAAATAACATGCGGAAATGGCGGAAGGCATAAGAATGTTGCAAGAGATATGACAAGTGCAGAAGTTCTATCTTCTACGAAGAAGATAAGTAGTTGCGAAAAGAGGTCGTATAGAAGGTGTAGAGAGAAAATGCAGATCAAGCGCAAGTTGTGACGCATCTATACACGATTTTCTAATCAATCCACTTGGGAAATCTTTGGGCTGTAAATTCGCGTTATTCACAACCAACCCTTTAGAAGAATTGAATTTTGATATATAAATTAACTTACTATAAATAGGCGATGTTTTCTAGCTTGAAAGAGAGAAGGAGAGAAAGGTGAAATTGCTACTGAAGGCATAATATTAGAATTGTAGTGATTTGATTCGTATTAGAAGGGAATCTTAGTCACGATGGTTCACTAAGACTGAATTAAGATTAGGTTAAATTAGATTAGAAGACCTAAGAAAAGGTCTAAGAGAGGATAGGTTGAGACCAAATATTACCTAAGGCGGTGCTTCTCAAAGTTGCAATATTCGCCACCCAATATTCAATCCTGATATTCATCACGCCCTACTCATACAAAAACCATGTATTGAATTCATTAATGCTATACTTTGACCCTAAAACTGAGATGCGACTTTAACCTCTTAAGCACCCCCGGCATATATAAATGTCTCGCTAAGCCAAAGCGTTTATTTCCTTGGACGTATATATATGTTTTTCCGAAGTCCAATCTTTTCTGTGCAATGAAATCCATAAAATTATTCCGAAGGCTTTAAAATGCAATATAAAATGATCTTGACAGAGTTAACGAATTATTTACTTAAATTCATATTATTCGCTCTTCTTTATTCCTCCCCCCACACACAATACATCACATACGCGTATGCACCCGGTTGACATTGAGAAGCGAATCCCATAATTTTATTTGGCAATTAAGGGAAAATTATAAACCGGAATAATTATCAAGATAAGTGATATTTTTTGTTTTTAATTACATACATGATAAGCCCATAGGGTGACTGGTAAAAAGTAATTTTTTTCTTAAATTAGGACTGTTAAATTAATTATAAAATACATTATGTAGCACTGACACACTTATAAGTATAATATATCAATGTAAATGTGCATTTTATTTTTTATTATGTCAGGATGTATTTTGTTTGTTGCTTTCAGCAAATTAATATTTTTTAAATAATATTTTGTTTGTCTTTTTAATATGCTCGTGACACCCTCGTACAGTTGTCACGCCCCCAAGGGGGACGCGCCCCACAATTTGAGAAAACTCTGACCTAAGGTTAGGTAGTATATAAGCTAGATCATTAGTTAAGTTAAGAATCAAGTTTGTTAATATCCTAGTCACTCACATTTTATTATCGTTGTTCCACTTTCACGGTTTGCATTGAGACATTCTCTTAATATTATTAGTTGAAATTGTGTCTGTTCTTAGTGTGGAAATAAATAGATTAGAGTTGAATCATGGCGAGTGTTTCTTCCTTTCCCCCACACATCAAGGTGCCCGCGAGAAAGCCGCGAGCCTCTCACAAAGTGCCAGCAAAAATAATGCACTCTACATTTGTTCTGTTTGTGGTACTAACTGTTGTGATATGAAAATAAAGGACAGCAATTGGTGTAATTTTGTGGCTTTTTCTCATTCATCTGGAATCCATGAGAAATGTATTGAGTTAGAAGGCGAATCCTGTAATTGTAATGAGTGTAGCGTATGATACAAGGGAAAGTATTCATTAAATGTTGTTTTTGTTTAAGTTTGTTATAATTTGTGTTAATTTAATAGTTTATCTTATTTTTACCATTTAATTATTTATTGGTTGATTGATAAAAACTGAGATATTTTGTGATATAATTTGTTAAATAAAAAAGGTTTAAATTTACTTATAATTTCACAAACATGCAATTTTTTATCTTTTTTATAATGCAACCTGACCATATTTCTCGCAATTTTGCCCATTTTATCTAAAAATTTAATCAAATACGGGAAAACGCGAAATTTATTTTAGAGCTTATTTATACACAGCAACAAGAGTTAGAGTTTTTTTTTACAAACCCTAAAAAATACTATACTTTAAAGTTTAAATATATTAATTTCGGAAAAAGTAAAAGTGTGTTACTGCAGTTATTTTTAATTGTTAGGTGCCCATATTTGCCAATTTTACCCAATTATTAGTGTAGAAAAATATTCCTTCTATGATTTATCGAAAATTTATGATTATTTAATCCAAAATAAATCTTGAATTCTTTCAAAAATAGTTGTATTACGAAAATGCAAAAATATAAATACTATGGTAAATGCTTACAAAAGCTGAAAACATACTGATCTATTTTCCGTACTTATTATTTTAAAATATCATTAAAAAAAGAAACATTCAATCTTTACTGTTATTCTAAATATTGTTTATTTCGATTCTTGTTCTCACATATCTTGAGAAATTAATAACTTTTGAAAATTTTCGCGCATGCTTTAGCAGGTTATGCCTTGGTGCCTTTTAATAAATCAAACATTGAAAAAAACTATTTTATTAATCAACTCAAAATTTAATGGACTGTAAATTGATCAGTATTATAAATTTCCATCATTTAAAAAAATAGACACCAATGCATGCAATTCTCCACAAATATAAAAAATACGTTTTTAAAAGCTAGAAAAATAGATTAAGAATAATTTTCACGTATATAACTTTATATGCATGTGATAAATATATCCATAGTAAAATAATATGAATTTGTATTCTAAGAGTGGTGTAAAAAAACCAAACCTTAGCAGCTCATGTTCCTTTAAGCTATAAATTAAGTTTATATTTTTCTTAGGTGCCCTCAGTACATGAGTGTTCATGGTCACGATATTGTTATCAGCATAGTTTTTGTTTAATGATGGATATGATTCATTAGTCGCAAAAGACCCATTATGTAAAGAGTATGGTGCACATTAGTTCCGTCGTAGCGCAAAAGTTTCACTTTGCAATGGTCTGAGAATTTTCGAAATAGAAATTACAGCTTACGTGCCTACCTCTTCTCTTGATTTATGTTGAAATCCATGAGGTCCATAATGATTATTCCTCGCAATGGTTTGAAATGTGTCTTCAATAAACTTGCATTCAAATTTTTTACGGTTATATTGATATCATTTATATAAAAAAAAATCACTTTACGTTAATGAATAATAGTGAATAACGGAGTTACTTAACATTATATGCATAATGAAAAAGGTTTTACACAATTTTTTAGCAGTAAAATGCATATTATCATAATGAATATACTTTTTATCCGGAAGTGGTCACGCGGGACACACAGATTACGAAATCGTTGATTCTGGCAAAACTGTTTATTTGTTACCCAAGAAAAATTAAAAAGTCCTTGAAAGTAGGTATGTAAACTTTCTCTTAATTAAATTATTCACTGGAATCACGATTTTCATCGTGTACAATAAAATAATTATAAAAAAAAGGATTGGAATGACTCAATAACTCCGCTCGACCGTATCGAGTGCGCGCCTGCTCCCAGGTTAAAACTTGTTGAAGTATTTTCACTTTAAATATTAAAAATAATACAATTATTCTTCATCGGAATTTTATACTATTGTTCATTGTCTGACATAAGGGGCGCACACATGGGGGGGTCCTAGGGGTCCAGATCCCCCCAAAGACCTTGATTTTTTTCCGATTGATTATAATTCTAAATATAAAGTACGCAAAGTTTAATTAAGTATTTGTTATTAATGATTAATTTTATTAATTAATGATCAGTATTATTCAATAATTAGTTTCTTACTGTTTTTTGTTCCTGAAAATCGATAAAATCAAAAGGAACCTGATACAAGATTGGTGGACTTTCGACCCCGGACCCCCAACCCTTGAAAAATTCCTGTGTGTGCTACTGTTTAACATCAATTGTACATGCTAATTCTGTGAAGCTTAAAATTACAATTCGCTTAAAACTAATTATAATTTGTGTAACCATTTTAAAAAAAATCATTTTCCATTTTTGTAAACATTTTCGAGCACTTGGCTTTGCTCTCTTTACAATTCAGCTATTATATCAATAATGATTTTTTTTCGCATAAATGAACTCGTGCAAAGAGCGGGCACTTCAGCCGCTATACTTTTAATCTATCAGTGCTGCACAGAGTATTTTATAACTAATTAATTAATACTAAATTAAGAACAAGTTTAATAAGTATTAACGACTTCTATGGGCTTGTCTCGCAAAGCAAAGTTTTTATAAGGAATGCTTATGATTAGATATTGACCCTCTGATTTCCTTTTCTATATTTAGCTGATATCTATATTTTGTCTTCTAAGCAGCCACCGCATTTTGCAATATGTTCAATTTAAAAATTAGAGAAAGGAAAAATAACATAATAATTATCCTATTATTTTATTTATTTATTTTTTTCGCTTAAAAATAGTATACAAAATTTAATACTTATGTTACTAATTTGTATGATTTATAATTAAGATCCCTATTGTAGCTTTAGCGTCAAAGTGCATTATTATTGCATTCAGTACACTATTAATGTATAAGGGGGCGCGATAAAAATTGGGATCGAAAAGAGGGGCGCCAGTATTGAAAGTTTGAGAAACACTGCATAAGAGTATTGCATGCAGACACTTCAGGTTTCTTTGTAAAAAATGAGGTGCGCGTTATATGGCGAATATACCTAAAAATTAAAAATTTCAGCTTGAAAGTATCGGTGCGCGTTATACGCCGGATTTTACGGTAATTGTAAAAATTAATTAGATAATAAATTACAGAGAGTTTCATTTCAACATCAGTTAAAAAAAGTATTAGATAAATAATGAATTTTTGTTTGAACTTGATTTTTATAGAAAATGTGCATTATGTAAACATCGCATGAAAAGAAAAGTATTTCTTTTTTTAATCATACATAATTTCCGTCTTAATTATATCTTCGTTCGTATACCTTTTTAGAGAAAGAAAGAACTACAATTATTAGATAATGCCATCACCAGGATTCGTTTTATTTTTTTATAAATGCTAGCATATTTTGTACCGAAGTAGTTTTATGCTTAACACTGAGGAATATGGTTCATATTCTAAGGTGATTGACTACGTTCGATTCCTTATTTTGAAAAATCTTCATAAATGAAGGCACTTTTTTTCGTGTTTACTGTACTGTATTTTGTATTAATGTACATATAAAACTGTATTAAAAATATTGCAATAAAATGTTATTTAAAAGAAATTTTTGGGCAACAAGGGAAGAATGACATATTTTCAAAAGAGCCTTATTTTACAATAAATGCTTCTACAATAATAATAATTTTACTTCTCTAAAACTCCTCTATAGGGGCTGAACTAAAGGTCTTGAAATACATAATTTGGAAGAAAATTCATTCTTTTCTTTAATATTCAGATAAGAGAAATTTCAACAGAAACACCGTTTACTATTTCAATTGAAAGTTACTCTGAAAATAATGTGACCTTTTTTAATATTCTACTTCTGCTTCTGCAGAAAAATCTTAGTTACATAAATACATAATAATATTATTATAGAATCATTTACAATAAATGGAGACTAATTTAATATAATATATTATCTTACATTTAAATAATTTTTATTGCAATAACTTGCTTATGACTATTAATACATATGTTCTAATTCAAATAATGCATATAAAAATAATCATATATACGCTGTTGCATATTACAGTTTCGAACGCATTCAGTCACCTTAAAATTGGAGAAAATACCATTAATATATTTAAAAGAAGAGCTTATTATATTTTTAAAATTTAACTACTACAGATCCTGAGTACGATTTCGTTCAATGTAGCAATATTTCACCCAACACAATGTTCCTTAAACATGAGGGATGTTACAAAAATTATTCTTTTGCAAAGAATGTATAAGTGCATCTAATGAAAAAAGCGACTGGCTACACATTCTTTCCTGAGTGCGACTGATTTCTTATAGAAAATTTAAACAACCAATTCACGGAATTGGCATTTCTTGAACAGAAATATTCTGTTCTGCAGAACTGGATATAAAAGCGAAAAAGGATATTTCTTTTATTCAATTTGTCCTATATTTTCCTCACGTAAGAGAGAGTCACTTGGTTTTTGTCCCTTATTTTTAGAGACGCAATGCTGTAACGATAAACTTCCTAAGGACGTGACTAAGATCATTTATTTTTTGCTAAAAATTTCTCAGGTCGTTTTTGTTTATTTATTTCTGAAGGTTTCACAAACTTCTATTCAATGTAGATTTTTTAAAGCTGCATTCGTTACTTTGGATGTTTGGGTTTACTGAGTAAGCATGGAATTAAAATAATGGTTATCCATTATCCGTATATTTTATTCTATTATAGATTTTTTTAAAAAGAATTGTGTGACAAATCTATACGGAACTTTATCACTAACCTTCTGAGATGTCTTTTTTAGGGAAATTTAATTCCCCTACCTATTTCCAATCAGCTCCAAAAGGAGGACAGGGATTCCTTATTATATGCAGATTAGATAAAGTATTTAAGTCAAACGGAATAGTATAGTGAGAAGCAGTAGGAGAGAGAGATTGAAGCAGGAAGATATAATAGTGAAGTTAGAGATTTATTATTGAAGATTTCTAGGTGGATAAATTAATCTCAGGATGAGTTGATTATTTTTATTTTTTTAATTATATGAGGGAAAAAGTAAAAGTGATTTTTTATTTAACAAAATTATAATAAATGTAGTAGCATTATATATGCTGAATAAATTTGTAAAATAAAACTTGGATTTCTGCATTTTTTTATATTTTTAATTAACAATAACACATAAAAATCATTTCAATAATTTTAACTTATGCAAATTTATATCTTTATCTTTATATTTTTCTGTTGAAGGATTTTTTTCGCTATAAATCAACATAACAACTTGCACTGAGAGAAAATACCCTTCTGTACATCAGCATTTGCACACATAATACACATTCAATCAGTGGCGCTCACAGGGGAAGGGATTCTTGGGTCCAGACCCCCCAAAGCACTGGCTTTTTTTCCGATTAATTATATTCCCATACATATTTAATAAGTATTTATATATATTTCATATATTTGGAAAACTTGCTCAATTTCTGATCTAAAAACCAATTAGGTTTTAAGAAACTTTAATTTTCTGAGTTTTGATTTTAAATTCGGTTTCATTTTAAAGCATTTTTGAATTCCTAGATTGAATTAATTAAAAATATTTTTTTTAACACAATCCATTATTTCGTGTGAAATGTCTATTAACTGCAATTTTAATTTCTAAAATCCTTTCTGTTTGCTTATGTTTTTAAGTTTTTGAGTTATCTCACATTTACTTAATTAAGATTGATTTAAAGACCAATTTATTTTTTGACACGTAGTTTATATAAGTTAAAAGATCTTTACTTTGTTTTCATTAGTTTTTTTCCTTTTGAAAAATGCCATGAACAAAATGTACGCAGGCTACTGTGATAAATAATACTTGAAAGGGATGGAATATGACTGAAAATGGTAAATCTAAAATCCAGCTTTCATGTGATATTACAATTAGACTACCGAATGGAAATGTTGCAGAATGAACTAAATATTTCCCTGACGTACCACAAACTACATTATAATAAATATATTGTAGTACTACATAACATTATTTTAAAGTCGGGCAACAAAAACTTAAACTTGCTTACCTGCCACGATGGGGAACTGAGAAAAAAAAATATATTATTTACAATTTTGGTGATTTCTGGATTACGTTTGTATCACTACTATTTTCTGTATAAATATTTTACATTTAAAACTCTTGTGAATATATAAGGTTCTGATAAAACGGAATAATTGATCAAATTAACAATTGTTATCAATATTATGTCGAAGAAAATTTTGAATTAGAAAAGATATTTTCAGTCATATTTATATATATTTCAAGTAGAATTTTCATGTAGAACATAAGTTGGATAGTAACAGATTAAAAAATTAAAGCTTTACAGGCATTGGAATTTTTTTTATGCCTTTACAAATTTTAAATGTGTTTTTCTCAGATTTTTAATTTTGAAGATGAGAGTGTATTCTAATCCCTTAGGCGTTTTTCTTGTTCAAGATAGAGTCGTGAAATATCTTGTAAATATTCCCTAATATATGTTCTATAAAAGTCCATATGGTTTTAGGTCTGAGAACTCTAGTTATTTTTTTAAAATATCTTAATGTTAATATTTTTAAAAAATTGTGTTTTTTTTCAGGTTTAGCCATAAAAATAATTATTAAAATTCAACAAAGAGATATATTTTAAATTTTATACTTTTTGTTTCCAATAATCTAAGAAATATACATTACTTAAAATAATTAAATATTTTTAATATATATATATATATAATTTAGCATTTTATAAAAGATTTAAAAACTTCAAAAATGCTCAATGCTTCAAAATTGTGAAATAATGGCTTGTCAAACTAACCTATTATTTTCAGAATCAATATAATGGTTTAATCTGAATATATAACTAAAATTAATTTTACTGTGACAAAACTGTTTCCTAATTCTATTCATTCTGTAAAAAGAATGAAAGATAAATATATAACATAGTGGCAGTCAAAAACACATTCATAATATGTAAAAATTCTGTCCCGCTACTAATTTCAATGCATTTTCCAAACTGTGGCTAAAAACAATTATATGTTTATTAGGTCAGAAATTATTTATATTTAGAAATATTTTCCTTATTCAGAACATTATAAATAATGGCAAGATAATTTGTAAAATCCTAAAAGGTTTTAATGGAGAAAAGAGCCAGACATAATTTTAGATAGTTAGAAATTTCATTATATAACACACAAATATGCATGTTTTAAAACAAATAAGTTGGCTAAGAAAATAAAATTTACTACAAATTTCCTGAATAAAGTAAATCAGATTTCATCCTCAAATACATATAATTGTAAGAAAAGGTTTTATTCAATTTACAATTAATTACAAAAATCCTTTTATAAAAAATAATTTTAACAGGTATAAATAGCAAAAAATATCAAAGAAGTATGAGAAAGACACATACATGTCGTTTACAGAAATGTCACAGTGTGATATTTTTCGAAACACGGCACTGCACACAGTCCAACATTACAGTATTTACATTGAAAACGAGTTTCTTTTCGAATGCGTTTTCCATTATCATTTATCTTAAAAGGTTGCATACCACACATTTTCGCGATGTTTTTTGTTTTTTTGAACAGTCACTTTCTACATATGAAGGGAAGAGCCGTCCAATTAAGCGGACTATATTTTCAGAAATTTTAGGGGAAACAAAGTTTCGAGAACTAGAATCACTACCTCCTTCTTCTATCAATCGTTCTATCAGTTTCATTCGAAAACGAATATGATTTAAAATCCCGCCATTTTTTTAAAAGATAACGAAGGAATTCCACACAATTTGATTTAACAAATGTCGAAAAATCTTCTTGTGGTATTTTCGCTGTTGATTTCGGGCAACAGGATAGTAAGATAGATACTCATCTGATCTGTCAACACCATGCAGTTTTCAACCACATTGTGAGGCCGCGGTAGCCTAATGGTCAAATTAACGGACTCGTAGCTGGCGTGTCATGAGTTCGACCCCAGCACCACTGAAGATCCGCCGTGTAAGGGAGCGATGCTCAAGCGTCATCCTCGTCACTTGACCATGGTTTAAAATTACGAGGTCCGTCGCCAAGTGAGTGAATATTAACGTCGCACTGTTCAGCTACACGAGGACTTTTAGTGATGGACCTCGTAATTTTAAAAAAGGTCAAATGACGAGGGTGACACCTGAGCTGGCACCTCCCTCTCCTAACTACCACACCAAAGAGAGGACATTTCAGCTCTCGATAGATTTAACGTGCATCTCTGCACTACACGGCGGGTCTTTTGGGGAACTGGGCTCGAACTCGAGACATGCCAACCATGATTCGATACCTTGACCACCTGGTACCCCGGCCACAGGTCCGTCGCCAAAAGCCCTCAAGTAGTTGAGTAGAGAAGAGAGAGAGTGCGACTTTAATATCCCCTCACTTAATTAAATTATATGAAATTTAAGGAATACTTGAAAAATATTAGAAGTCGAATATACATATATATATATATATATATATATATATATATATTAAAAAATTAATATAATGAGATAATTTTAAATATTCAAAGAATTATTAGTATTTATGGTAAATATGTGTTTTTCAACTGAGTATGTGAGACACGTATAAATATCTTTTTCGAAATTCCAATGCAGAATTTCAGTGGAGCCAATACAAAATTCCTAGTTTTGCATGGTTAAGATTATAAAAATGTCCAAATTTTAATAACCTTTTCTTCAGTCAACCACTAATGGAACATGAATGATGAGGGATTATGCATAAATAAATATTTTTTTAACTTGAATTTAAAAAGGATCTTTATATTTATTTATATAAGCAAATGTTAACTGTAAATTTGTACAGATGCTTTTAAATACTCTTTATTTGAAGATTCACGTTCAAAAATATAAGCTTGCAGTTAAAGTTCTCTTTGAATGAAATTAATGTTCAGACATTCAAAATTCAAATATAATTTGTTATCTGAACAATACAAAACAGGGGATTCTATGTAAAATGCCCTGAATACCTGACTTTAAAATTATGAAAAACTATAAGATTTAAATAGGGTTCTTTTAACAATACATATAAATTTTTTGCAAATAATGTAATACAGAAGCTTAAAAATTATTCATGTTTAGAAGTGTCCGAAATTTTAAAAGATTTTAAATTTTGAACCCTTTTTATTTTTGACACATAACAAAATAATCATTTTTAAAAAAAAAATCCCTGAAAGTATTGATTAAAATAAGAAAAGGGAAACAATAAATTGTCATCAATGTTTTAATATATAGTTTGAATTTAAATACTACAGATATTTTTTTAAAAACTTAGACATACATTATAAAAACTTAATTCCATTTGAGAATTTTAAGGTAAAGAAAAAAATGAGAATTCTCAAATCATTGACTTGCAATTATTTCCGTACACTTTAGGGCTTAAAGAAATTCTTCCCAGTTTTTTACGATTGCTGCAGGGGAAAAAACCGGTCTTCCCGTGAGCCTTAAAACTTCCCCTCAATGCCCATTGTGTCTCCCCGACCGTCTCTAATTATCTTTCAAGATACTAAACCTTTAAAGGGGGGGAAGAATTCGGAAAAACACGACTTTACCCTTTTTGAACACATTACTTGAGGAGGAAGTAGTTTGGTTCATTTTTGGTGAGTCCCCGGCCTTACGAAAAATTCAGTGTGGTCCGTTTTCGAAGCCTCTCTAGTAGGGCAGAAAAATCCGTGCTGTCCGCTTGAGGGTTAAAATGGCTACTGGTTCTTCTTTGACTCAAAATCATTCTCGTTCTCAAAGTGAGATCCAAGGGGATCTCTTCACAATTGTATTAACAACTAAAATTTGAATTAAAATAATTTGTACAAAACATCGAAAGTAAATGGAAAGAAATATTTGTTATATGTATATATAAATGAATTACATTGATTACTTGCGTTATAATTTTTCAAAACGTTTTTTTCCGTTTTGACTGTTACCAATATCTTATGATCAAACAAAGCATTATGATTTTGAAAGAAGTAGTTGTGATATAAACATATAAATGAGGGAAAAAAAAACAATTTGATACCAAATTACTGGACAATTTTAAAAAACCTACTAAAAATTACGTAATTACAAAATACAAATAAAAAAGGAAAGGAAAAACTTAAGAAAAGTGAAGATATGTTTTAATAGAAAAGTATTTACACATCACACATAATCACTTAAATTGTTTTCTATTGAAAGTCTTTCTCTTCTAACTAAAATGGATTTGTTAGTTTTACTTAATTAAATCGCTTTAACTATACTTAAGTATACAAAAGAGGTTTGAAAATCTCTTCCAGAACAGGAACAGTAAATGTAATAATTTGTGCAATTACTTTTAATACAATGAAGGAATTTTTTATCATTTTCTCTCTTTATCAAAATATCCTCGGACTCGTTTGCTCAGAAAACGAATTAAATTTTATCACTGAGAAGAAATATCAAATTTTCAGAAAATTAAAATAGTAAGAGAAAATAAAATCGTGGAGCTATATTTATATATACAAAACATTACTGACTAAATAGTTTTAATGCACAATAATTGCCACACTGAGCTACATAGATTAATTTTTCTTATCAAAAATCAAGTATATATTTCTATAACAAATATTTTGCAAATACTTATGTTTAATACTATCATTGCTTTGATTAAAACGAGTTCAAATATTGATATTTTTTCTCTTCTACCACATATTTAATACTGCCATAGTATGTCTTATGAAAATAAAGTGCATTCTTTGATTATCATACTTATGTAAGAAAAGATATTTGCCCTTAAAAGGCTATGCATTTTTGACCGGAAGTCCATAATGTGTTATTGTATGATATCTTACATATATATACCTCTAATACTACACGCATCATATATATATATATATATATATATATATATATATATATATATATATATATATATATATATATATATATATATATATATATTATGTATGTATATATATATATGCGTGTAGTTTTAGTGATTTCTTAAGATTTTTAGTATAAATTGCGTGCCTATGCAAGCAAGCAAATATTTATATTATATTTTTAAAATTTCAATAATTGTTATACCACTTAACTAACTGTAGATACCGAAGATGCTAAGCTACAAATCAAAACAAGCAATATAATTATTAGCAAATTGTCCCTGCTGTTACACCATTTCTAAACTGACCCAGTGGTTTCGTTAAAAAAAAATCTGCATTGCATGGTATTTCGTCAATGTATATATAACTTAAGTTCTAAAACAAAAATATAATTATAAAAAAACTGTTAAAAAGGTAGGAACTCTGGAACAATTTCCAAGATATTTAAATTACCAGTGACAACAAATAAACATTTCCCTTTAAAACATTTAATTTTCTGATACTTTTAATTCCTTTTTAATATCAGCCTTAGTTTTTAACAAAGACATTCAAAGTATATCTGATTAATTAGGAATATATTTATTATTTACTTAAAGTAGCGCACACAGGAATTTTTCAAGGGGGAGGTCCGGGATCGAAACCATTCTTATATCATGCTCCTTTTGATTTTGTCAATTTTCGGGAACAAAACACAGTAAAAAACTAATTATTGAATAAATAATTAACATTAATTACTAAAATTAATCATTAATAACAATTATACAATTAAATTTGCGTACTATATAGTCAGATGTATAATCAATCGGGGAAAAAGTCAAGGGCTTTGGGGGGTTGGACCCCTAGGACCCCCCCTTGTGTGCGCCACTGTTTACTTTATTAGAATTAGCATATGGAAATGTATGACCGCTAAAAAAGGGTTAAATGTTAAATCCTGGAATCTAGTGTGCTATATTAAAAATAATGTAAATCGTAGTTTAATGGCCACTTCACGATATTTGAGAATAAATAACACATAGTTAATGTACGGCAATAATTATAAATATAAGAAATAGGTATTAGAAATTATTTTTAGAAAATTATCTATTTTTTTAACATAATTCTTTCCAGAATTAGCTTACGTTTTTTTTAATCTTAATTTTGTGT
The DNA here is from genome assembly GCA_019973935.1 of Trichonephila clavipes. NCBI lineage: Eukaryota > Metazoa > Arthropoda > Arachnida > Araneae > Nephilidae > Trichonephila > Trichonephila clavipes. The sequence goes on from BMAU01017014.1 coordinate 1,512,958, forward strand.
AAGCGAAATATATTTTCAATTCAATGATCAATTAGTTTATATCTGCTTTAAGTTATGTGTGTCAAACGTTATGTTATAGCATTTTTCAAACGCCCAGGTATTAATAACATCACTTTAGACATTTAAAAATGAAAATATTATCAACAGGTATTTATTTTGTACTAGCGTGAATCAAGAGAAACTTTTTCTGATGTGATTATGGCAGCATGATTGAAGTTAAAATTTTAGAATCGGAACATTATTTGGATGCATGGGACATTCTATTTAGGAGGTCCGGCACATCCATAGGAGCCCATGTTAAATTGTGTAAGTGCATGTACCTCTTTTCTCGGAAACTTCACATGGAAAAAATTTACGGTATTTTATGTGTACTATCAATAAAACTTTAATGACGGGTTTTGTCTTTTTTTTTTTTTTGAAAAATTTAAGTACTTATGATTTTTTTTAAAAAAATGTCCAATTTTTCCCCCTTAACATGTAGTTAAAAAAAGCCTTATCTAAAACAGTTTGCTAGATATATCTAATCCCCTCCATTAAAATGTGTAAAGACGTCAAAAGTATGCTAACTGAAATTTTTCGAGTTATATAATAAGTGGATTTGTTAAACAGGTACGAAAGACAAAAACATTACATTTTGAGAAATGAGGCCTTAAAGTAAAAATTTGTAATTTAGGGCAATTTACTTTTTAGTACTTTCTAGAAGCATGCAAAGCATTCTTTTACCCTACACTCTTATAAAATAATCTTCTAATTTTCTTTTATTTCATTATTTTTAACGATTGACCTTTTGGGGGATGTGAAGATACTTTCTTTGGGCTTCACGAATTCTACGTACATCTATTTTTTTTAAACATGACACACATTTAGAACTTGATTCAATATCACAAGGATTTAAGATAATTAATTTTGCTACATGATTCAGATTGAACTGTGCAAAAGCCATATTTACCCCCAAATTTAAAGTTTTTTTTTAATTCCACAAATGTAGATTTGGGAATAACTGGTATTACTAACTGACTCATTTGGGTTCCGAATCTTTCCATGTAAACTTTTTCTTTATTACAAAGATCTCCTAGGTCACTAAAAATTGATTTCAATGAATTCTTTATACTAGTATATAGTACGAGTGTTTGTGTTTATGATCATAGTGCCTTTCGTTACATTCAGCTTCTGTCTTTTGAACATTGCGCTATGAATTTATACCAACAGAACACAACCCATGTTGATGACTTTCGTTTGAAGACAGAAGATGAAAAAAATGATATTATTTTTAATAGCCACACTATGATATCTTTGAATTTTTTATATTAAAATATCGGCGAGTCGGTTGCTACTGCTTAGAAAAGTTTTCCACCTAAATTTTTTTTCTCTTTTTTTTTTTTTTAAGATTCAAAAGACGTGTACCATACACTTTAGGATATGCCCAATGCACTCTAATTTTTTACCTTGAACATCATGCGGATTTGCCCTCATCAGAAACTTATGCAAGGGGAAAACACAGGTGCTTCTTTAAGAGCTCATTCAATGCGCGTCAGGAGTAGCTTCAATTAAAAAATAAATAATAAAACTTCAAATTATCGTATTTCCTGATATATAAAATTTTAAACAGAAATATTTGAACTTATAGAAAATATAAAAAAGGTAAAATCAATATTTTTTTCAAAAATTCACGTGACAGACCTCCTTTAAAAGACTGTTTAGTAATACAGGATTCTTCGATCAAAAATGTACTGATATTATACAACTAAAGAGATTAGCATCCGTAATGGGAAACACAGTTACAAAATATACCACTTGGTACCAGCGATGATTGCGAAAAATAGTTATACTCCGTTCCACCTCAAGTAGGCAGCGATGAAAAGGGTAGGAAATGTAACAATCCGCTTGAAAAATAGTTCTAACTTGTTTTGAACTTTAAATTAAAGCAAATGCAAAGAAAATTGTTAAAAAAATATCATGTACTATAGAAATTGTGGGTTTAATGATATATTTTAAGTTAATCTCATCTTAAAAGCATTTTTTCTTTAATATATGTGAACGAATACAGTTGAAAAACAGCAAATTGATGGAATTACAGTTGGCTAAAAACCGGTTTTCAAGACTACATTCTTCCGAAACATTCGCTCCAAACCAACGTCACTCGCTTTGCGTTTTTCCTATACTTCATACATACCATTTTTATATCTCGTGCGACTATCTTTGCTCTTCTTGTTGTTGTTGTTTTGATATTTAAAACATGTGTCTGTTTGTATTAAATTATTATAATAAATATGTTTTTCTTTAAAAGTTATACTTATTGAACTGAATACATAAATTTCGCATATATAATGTCAGTAACATAATTTTGGAAATATGCATTGATATATTTTTTTCCAGATAAATTATAAATTTTATAAAAGATAATAAGTTGAAATATTGATAAATTTTTCAAATTCATCCCGAAATTATATTATATGATTCTGTATATCATAAGTTAACGTACATAAACGGCATTTACATGTAATGTGAATAGTTGTTACAAACTAATTTGAAATAGTAATAAAAGGAGAAAATGCGATTAATTCTTTATAAACAATATAGAAATTTGTATTTTATAAACAGATGTAATAAATAAATTTATGAAACTAAAATAATATGAGCCATTCATTTTGAAAGTGGCATAACTCACTTAAAAAAAATCAAGTGAATGAGAGCATGAATTGCAATTTATTTGTATTTTTTCATTGTTGAGAACTATTCAGATTTTGTCCGAGAAAAGTTTTACTTGTTAATTAATCAATATTTTTAAACATATTGAGACGCACAAACCCTTAAATATCTCGATTAAAAATGGCTTATACTATTTAAAAAAAGCAACTCATACAATTTTAAAGAACATATTTTTCAAGAGCATTTTTTTTACTCGCCAAATATGGTGAATTGTATTTGTTATAGCCACACTCTTTTCCTAGAGTAACGTAAATGCGGCTGTGATTTGGTTGTATTATCCTTCTTAGCGCTGCCAAGTTCAGGTGGAGCGGAGTATAGTGTTACTAGTTAGACAACATTATGTTCAATAACAAGGACGCCCAGGACTGACTTGTCTATGAGAAAAGAGAATGGAAATTCGGCGTTGATATGATATGGTAGTATAAGGCCAAACCCGAGTAGGTTCAGTATTAACATGCTATCGGCTACATCGCTTCCGTTCGATTCGTGAGCAAATTGGTTGGATCGGATTGGTTTTTGAGTATTTAAGGCCAACAATTTGGATAATTTATGATAGATTTATGCTCATTTTATGATACTTACTGTAATTAATTCTTTTGTCAGTGTAATTTTTGATGCAATGTTTTTATAATAAGCTCCTACTTCTAACATCTCCGTTATTTAATTCCTCCCTCAATCATTTTAAATTTTTACTTACCACATGCTTCCATTTCTAATGCTTAGACTTTTTAATATTATCCTACATGATTAAAATAAAAGAGGCCTGACATCATCAAGCTAGTTTATAATCGCTTATTCGTAAGCCGAAATGGCATCTGCGACTTGTTGGTTCAATTATTAATTTCTTTCCTTTCACTTTCTACTTCATTTCACATATTTAAGGAATCGAAATCTCTCTACCCACGTCCTAGTGACGAAGGTGACAACCGAGTTTTTACGCTTTTTCCTGATAGGAAAAAAGCGTAAAAGTAACTAATGTACATCTAGCATAATTTTCGATGATATATTGTTTTTTTTTTTAATCAAAACCGTAGAATCTACTACTAAAGATGTACTCTTTAACCTTTTTTTTACATTTCGTTCAGTTTAGTGAAATCGAAAGGGCTCTGAACATTTTACTTTATTTATACCCATCTTGTATATTAATATATATATATATATATATATATATATATATATATATATATATTATATATATTTCAATTTTTCAATTGATAATTGTGATTGTTTTTATATATTTAAATATATATATATATATATATATATATATATATATATATATATATATAAATATATATATATATTTTCAATTGATAATTGTGATATATATTTTATATATAAATATATATATATATATATATATAAATATATATATATATATATATATATAAATATATATATATATATATATATATATATATATATATATATATATATATATATATATATATATATATATAAATTAAGTCATTGCCTGCCAACTACGATATATAGTAAGCTTTGGCACTAAAACTGCCATCTACGAGATATTTCATACTTTGGTCTGAAGTTTTACATATTTCTATATCAGTTGGGTATCATTAGAGTGAGTGAATATTTAAGTCACACTGTTTTGCTATTTAAGGGACTTTTGCGATGGACTTTGAAATTTTGAACCATGGTCAAGGGACGAGGACGACACCCGAGATGGCAACCCTTCTCCTAACTAACACACCACATCGAAGGGAGGACGTTTGAGCTCTCGACATACTTAACGGGTATTACACCCCTACACGGTGGGTCTTCAGTGGAAGTAGGCTCGAACTCAGGACCTGCTGAGAATTATTTGTAAAGTGAAAGAAAAATTCATATAATGCAAAAATTTATTAATTATCAATCTTTATTATTAATATTATAACATATTTATCATATAAATATGAATGCTATCATATAAATATGAATTTGCTTATAATGAAATGAATTAATTTTTGTCTTCTGATTTTTAAAATTCCATATGTTTCATTCTATGTGCATATTTATTAATTTTTCTACTGTCTTCAAACTCACAAAATTTGACACTGTATCCCGACTTTTATTCTAAATTTTATCAAAAACTGTTCTTAAATTTTCTTCCAGCATATTTAGTCAATTATTTTGTGAAAGAATTTTGGTCAAATTTATAAGGCTTTTCAAAATAATCCAATAGCTTTCTTTTCATTTTATAGTTTGATGTAAATAAAAACTCACACCAAAAATAACACAAATCATAAAAAGTATTATAATTTGATTCATTTTTTTTATCGAAAACATGCTAAATGTTTTCCTTTGCCATTTTTTAATTCAAACAATTATGTGTTTCCATGAAAACATGCTAGACTGTACTATATGGCTTGCCATACTATCGATATATTTGCGCGGAAAATTGAGAGATCAGTAAAATAAATTTTTCAATGCAAGTAAATATTAAATAAAGAAAATAAATGATGACTTTTTAGTCAGAAAAACTGTGTTTCATTAAAAGGTTTATGAATATTGAAAAAAGTTATATCGTCCAAAACATAAAACATTATTAATATTTGCTCTTGAAGTTGAAGTAGAAGAAAAAATATTAGATTTTAAGAGAATATTTTTTAATATTATTAAATAAAAATTTTTACTTTTAGTAATTTATTTAAAGAAGTTGATTCAGTTTGATATGTAAGTTGTTAAATAGATTTAATAAAAAAATTCATGCATATTTTTTAAAATAATTATTTTATTATTTTAGAAAATGCCCACACCTAAAACTCCGAAATGCCCCATTCCATAAAGCCTTATTTAGTTTTATTTCACTTTAATAATTTTCCTTAATCCAGTGTTTCTCAAACTGTGGGTGCGCCCCCAGGTGGCGCGATACCTTTGCGAGGGGGGCGCGAGCATATTGAAAATATAAAAGACTTAAAAAATTATTTTTTGGAATGAAGTAAAACAAAATGCTTTCTGACAAAGTAAAAAATGCATTTACACTGATATAATTTATATAAATCATCTGGTTTTCCATTTTCAAACGCTCATTAGCTATCTTTGATCCTAAAACCAAATAAAAAAAGATATTTTGTTTGCTTTCCTGTAATCCCACGATGAGAGATTTTTTTATTACGTTCCTTTTAACCCTTAGAATACTACTTTTGATTATCATCTTACTGGCATGTTTAACTCCGTCTGTTTTTCTTTTAGGAAAGCTGTAAATAATTTTTTCCGTTGCTTTTTTCCCCATGTAAATGAGTTTTATGATATATGGATAAGCATATTGAGCACTTTGAAGAATTATTTGGCCAAGATGTATTTTTATGAGTTGTATGAGATGTATTTATGAGTTTTAAACTATTGTTTTTAGAACTGAAATCGATGTTTTTGTATCGAATTCACTTTTTACATGGGAGCAGTCGCATGAGGCACTGAATCACTCCAAATTTTGGTAAAACTGTTTATTCGTTAACAGTGATCTTGAAGTATCCTCCTATTAGACATTCTTAATGGAAACTCAAATGAATTTGTCACATGTATGCCTCTTTTTTGAGAGTGGCAAACGATTTTTTATAATCAAGGTACTTGTTTTGATCGAGTTCCCTGCACGACCACTTTTGTTCAAAAATATTTTCTATGAATATGCTTTACTTTCCCCTATGATTATCTTTGTGATTTTGATTGCTGTGTTGTACGACTTATTATGGTTTATAAATGTAAATGAGCAGAAAATAAAAAAATGCGCATTTGTGATCTCTTTATTGAAGGAAGATGAATGCAATTGAAGAACCTGATGAAATAATGCATATTAATCGTGATAGCGAAAGTAAATATGAGAAAAGCGATATACATGAAACGTTTGAGTTGAATTGAAATTTTCAAATGCTGCCTATATAAAGAACTCTATCAAAAAAACTATGAAGCCATAATGTAGCATTTTACCTTGTCAAAAAGACGCAAGGAAGAAAAAGTTCAAAATGCTTATTTGTAGATCATCAAACGACAGCAAAACGTGAACAAAATATGACAGTTTTACTGGAAAATAACGTTTCTGTATTCGCGAAAAGTGTCTGTGATTTATGTCCTTTATTAAGGACATGCACATTTGGAACATTTTCTTTAGTTTTATTGGATTTTTTCTCAAATCATCAAAGAAAAATTAAAAAGTCCTTGAAAGTAGGTAAGTATATTTTCTCTTAATTAAACTATTCACTGGAGTTGTGATTTTTATCGTGCATAGTAAAAATAATTATAAAACAAGTTATAGTTTGAAAACAAACTAAAAAACACGCTTTTATAGTGAATCGAACTAAAAAGTAAAACAAAAAAATAAAAATATATATACTTAAAAGTAACACAAATACAAAATTTAATACTTATCTTGTTAATTTGTACGGTTTATAATTATGATCATATTGTAGCTTTAGCGCCAAAAAGTGTATTATTATGGCATTCAATACATTATTACTTTTAGGGGGGCGCGATAAAAATTATGATTGAAAATTGGGTCGCCAGTAGTTTAAGTTTGAGAACAACTGCCTTAATCCTTTAATAACTATTAAATAATACTTTTATGATCGTTTTAATAAATAGGCACTTCAAAAATCTTTTTTTATTTTTCTTTTTACTTTGCTCAGACTGATTTTTGAAATGTAAACGAGCACAACATTTTTATTATTTTAATTTCCAGTTCTTTACTGAGAGTAATAAAATTATGAAATATATTTAATATGCTGGAATGACTATTATTAATTTTTTACAACATTATCTGGCTGAATTGTTGGAAAACACCTTACAAAATATTTTACATACTAATGAAAAACATCTAAACATGTCTTTGTCCAGAACAAATTAACATTTGATTCATTTGTAAGTTCATTCATACAATTTTTGTTTCCTGTGACGTATAAAGATGCGTAGGATAAAAGTTTTATTTTATCTCTGAAGCGATAAACCAACTTATATTCGCGTGTAGAGATTCAGAAATCAACCACTAAGGAGCTGGAAGAATCGAAACCTAAACTTTAGGCCACTCCTTCACGTGAGGACAATAGACTAAATTCATGTGACGTCACGATCACGTGATTCCGTCAACGGGTGAATATGGCGTCGTTTGTTTACTATTGCGTACGATTGTTTTGTTCTTAAAGATTTACATTTTACTTTCTAAAATGTCTTATTGATGCTGAAATGGTTGTTCGATCAGTTATAGAAAGGATAATTAGAAAGAAAAAATCATTTTTTAATATCATTATAATAAATCTAAGTGATTTGATAGCATGATGAAGCGTGAGGATTATATACCATCTTCCCAGTGTTTATGTGTTTGATCACTCTTTGAATAATGTTTTCTCAACACCATAAGACAAATGAAACTTCTTCAACAAGGATTTTGGATAGATGTAGACTTACTTCAACAAGAATGTAAATATTTAAAAGCAAATATTTGTTTATTTTATATCAAGTTATATTGAGAACATATTATGTTTAGTTAACTTAAATTTTACTTATATTTTACACATCTTCAGAGTAATTAACAAAGGTACTTTAGCATTTAATTATCTAAAATTAGAACACAAAAATCTGATATGTAACCATACATATATCAAAAAGATATATATATTTATAAAACTTATTTTACTTAGTAATTTTACAATATTACAGGGAAAAATAAAAAATAAAAAAAAATGGAAAATATCTTACTTTATTACAGCTCTGTTAATGTTTATACTAGTTGATGAAATAAGAACCACTTTCAAACATTCGAAATCAAAATTATCATTTACCAATTGTAAAATTACACATAAAAAATTGCGCTACATTTTAAAAATCTTTATTCGCTGCACTACTTAAGGTAAAATATATGATTTATAGAGAATTGAATTCCACAAATATGGTAATAAATTAAGGCATTAAAATTTTTAAATTAGAATGTGTATATAGTAAAGTATAAATCTGTGTCCATATATTAAATATAAAAGTGTTGCTCACTTCTACATGAACAAAATAAAAACAGTCATTTTTGAATTCATAATTCTTTTAGAAAAAAATAAAAATTGTAATATATTTGCGTGGTTTCAACACATATGTTTTTCAGAGTTTGACTGTATGGTATAAAAACCTGTCTCTCACACATATACAAATTTTTTTACTACAAATGTATAACAAATATGCATTTATTGGTATTTGCACAATTTGTAGATTTATCATTATAGAGATTAGATTTATTTTATACTTTGCAAAAATAAATCTCATGATATATGTCCTGAATAAATTTGTTGCATTGAGTTTGTTGCAAATATTGACCTAAGAAGAGTACTTTGATCAATTTTATGATATTTATCGAAGAGAATTACAGAAAATATTTTTTCAAAATTATTGTTACGAGGTTAGTTGGTCAAAATCACTGATATTTTTGTGTGACATACGTTTCTAAGACAAATTTTGGGCTCTTGTGTGTTATAATGATCAATTTCTTTTTTTAAAAGTATAATTATATATAAAAGGATACTTTAGATACATATTAGTGATAACAAAATAAAATTCCAAAACATTTCTCCAAGTAAGTTTTAAGTTTGCATGAAATGGAACTCAAGTGTTTAACACTAAGCATAAATATCTGGTCAAGAGACATAACTAGTAGAAATTGTGAATGGAAATTTTATGCAACTATTTATTTCCATATTGTATTAAATTGTTTCTATCTTATTTGCAATTCATTGTGTTATAAAAATAAGATTCATTTTCATCAAAGGATAAATATTTATTGTTAATCCAAAACTTTCATATTAACTCCATCTAATATCATATATACAATAGCTTAAAGAAGTATGCAATTCAATAAGAAATTAAATTGAATTTGTGAAAATTATAGCATTTTTTCTGATGAAATATTCCTTAATATTATACAATTATTTAAAACAAGTTGTTCAACATGTTATAAGCACTTTATACAAAGGCAAATAAAAAAATTATTGATATTGTATTGCAAAGTTTAATATAGTTAATACTCGCATTAATAATCTGAATTTGTGATCCAAGTGTTGCATATCCATGCATAATATTTAGTAGCCGAGATATAAAGGTGAAGTTCATATTACATTGAATATTTCTTAAAAATTATATATTAATATAATTCATTTCTTTAACTTAATAGTGAAATAGTATTTTCTTTTATTACTTTATACAATCATTTATAAAAAAAATGTCCAAACATTTTTAAAGGATAATTACTAAGTAAAACAGACAGTCAAAGATAGGAATGTTATTTTATTAGAAACATTTTCAAATATCTTTAAATGCTTCATAATATTGTACAAAATATATATGAAGTATTTATACGCAATACATTGTGTAAACAAAAAATTTATTTTCAACAAATAACTGTTCCACAGTGAAATAAAATATTAATTTGAATTTTAAGTGTAGGTAGGTATACATATATAAACTCGAGTAAATATAATATATTTTTTAAAAAATTGTTATTTACCATTTCTAAATAATGAAGTACTGGGGGGGGAGAGAAATTTCATGCATAATATTATTTATATATATAAATTCACACCTGTGTGAAGAACAGGTTTATCAGCTAGTAGCAAATTACAAAGGAAAAAAAAATAAGAACTTCCTATAGTATTGATAAATCAAACCAAAATTACGGGATTATTTCAAATGTCTGACAATTATAATGCTTCACATAGAGTGTTTAATGTCCTCATTGGTAAGCCATACTATTTTAAAATTTGCAATTCATGAAGTTGTAAGAAAAATTAAATTTTCATCACAGGAGACATATATATGAATCATATACTCGCATCCTTAATTACCTTTACATGTATAATACTGAGTTTTCAGGAATTAAACTATTTTAAGGATTTGTGCAAAAAAGGAAAATAGTTAAATTATGGATAAACAAATACTTACTTCTTAAGTAGCCACTGAGATTTCAAAAAAAAAGATGGAAAAAAAAACACTTTTACCAAAAGATAATTCTCTTCATTTATCAAATATTTTCATATTAACTAATGTTCTATGTACACAGGCTTCAAGAAATAAACTTTTTTGCAAGTTTGATATATACTTCAAAAAATAAGATAATAACGTATCAAATTAAATGTAATCATTTCTAAAAAAATTATTACCTCTTTTGTAATGGTTTCATTCTCCTTAAGAATATTGTATTTTAATTTAAAGAAAGAAATGACATATTACATTTTAACAGCAAAGAATAATTATAAATAATTTAGAAATCGATAATTTGTGTGAGGAAGGTAAAAACAAAGAAACATTTCTTTAATTTTCGTAAACATTTCTCCCACAAATTATCATCAAATTGAAAAAAAAATCAGAATAAATATTTTTCCTGACTTTGAATTATTAATTAAAATTACAAACTGACATTTTTTATTTTATTCTCACCTAACTGACACTGTGTTGTATAATAATAGGTGTAAGCTCTTTTTAAAAAATGATATCAATGTTATTCGATAATCATACAATTTTATAAAGGAGTTTTAATTCTATACCGTCAACCATTCTTGCGCAAAACTATATAATAAATAACTGCTAAATTAATTAAGAACTAAAATAACTAAGAGCCATACCTAAGTGTACCATGAACTATAAATAAATGCTAGGATCCAGCTGAACTAGGATAAATAAATTTGCCAGCTAATACTAGTCGGAAGTTGACAATTCCCTAATTAGATAAAAAAATTAGAATAAAACAAAAATTATATAAAACAGTTGTTAAGATTATTTCCTATCAAATATATATTCTAAAATAATACAAAAAATACAATGATATCATATGTTTTAATTAGATAAAATTAAGATACCAGAACGACGTCAACAAACATATAGGAAAACCAATGGTATGAATTCACACGTGCATTTATTGACGTTGGAATCACGTGATTACTTACTGGCGTCACACAGTCTGTCCATGAAGTTACTCCATTCACCATATTTTTTTCTGCTGTCATGCATATGCGATTGACTTTCTGATTTTCATGCCTAAGCTCAAGATGTAATCCATTCATTCTAAACTATAATCGTTACCCAATTATTATTCAAAATCTGAAATGTAACAATATATGATTTGTACCGCCATGTGAGCATAGAATATCGATTAAAGTGAAAACTGGAAGAGGTGAGTCTTTTCTTTGCTCTGATGAATTCCTCTTGTGTTAAAATTATTGATGAGTTATATTCTAAATTTAAGTCTAATCGCTTAGAAACCAAATTCTTAATTCTAATCTAACATCGTGTTTGAATATTTCAACCAAGCATTGTTGAAATAAACTATTAATTCCTTATTCAATTGCCCATACTTCATAACTAATGGAATTTCTGTTATTAAATTAAATGTCCTGTCATTTCAAAAATATTTGACAAAACTACATAACTGTAATAATGTATAACGAAATAAATAAAAGTAATTCATTAATGCAATGGAGAAAAAGGGTAACTGATTATTAAAAGACCATTTAGATTAATTTGCATGAAAAAGTAAAACAACATTTCTTTGAAGTGTGAAACATTTTATGATTATTCTCATGTAACTTACACATGCATGCATTGCATAAAATTATTTTGTTCTTCAAAATGGTTCAAGGAAATATTCTTTCAATTGGTTTCATCGGTTCAACTAAAATTTTTTGGAGCCAATTTGTGCTTTAAGAGTGAGTAGTCTTGTTAAAAGATGAAGGAAACAGAATTCCTAAGATAAAAATATTATTTTGAATGAAAATTCGTATTGTTAATATTGGCTTCGGATTAAGTTTAGATCTACCAAATGACTAAATGGGAAATATAAAACATACTTGAGAACGAAAATGGATTCCTAATGGTTTAATTTTAGTAAAGAATTCCGTAGTTGTTGGATTATTACTACAGCTGCAAAACTTTCTCTTTCAGAAAAATACTCGTTTTTACTCCCAAATTATGATATTTTGAGATTTTCCTATTAACTTATTCAAACATATTCTCTATATCTATGATTGAAATAAAATGAGAATGCAATCAAAAGACGTATATTTTTTATTTGTAACTTTTTCTCAATTTTTAAAATGGATTTCTTTTTCTCTTTTTTTTAAACGTTTGAAATATTTTATAGGCCTAGACTTTTTTTTATTTAACATTCCATTAATTCCTAATGCCACTATAATTATTACAATTTTTTAGATAATTATTTTGTATAAAGATCTGTAGATTTAAATGAGATTCTATAAAAGCGTGCCCAAATAAGATAAAATAGCCTCAAACTATGTGTAAAATATTTTTAATTGAAAAGTGATATAGTATTTTCCACTCATCACAAATAACGCAGTACGTAAAAATAGCAAACTCAGATAAATAAAAGAAAATTAAATTGAAAAACCAAAACTTGCGAAACGAAACTTAGATATTACTAAACGAAGCAAGTAAATTATTAGTATCACAAGCATTGAAGTTATGTTTATAAAATAATGTAAATATATTTAATTCAAGAAAAATAAGTCAAAATTCATATTTGTAGGGTATTTTACTGAATATTTTGCTAGTTGTGCTCTTGTGTATTGCAAAATTACCATGCAGTTTTCGGAAAAATTCATATTCTACTTTGAAATTACAATCTTGCTCTACTGTTTTTCTTTTCCAGAGCACGAGAGTCATAAGTTGAAAAGAAGTAATTATTTTTTAAATCTACAACAACTTATATATCTCACAATTGGGAAGATGTTAGACAAAAGTTTTATAGTTTTCTTCAAATATGCAGGTCTACAGGCGGCTGCCGATGACCTAATCTAGAATATACTCCCAGGCTCCAGTATAGTTTAGGTTAAGAACATAGGTATGATTAAAAAAAGGACTACTTAAAAACTATTACTTTACTGAGAACATTTGTAAAACTTCAGCTCTCGTTAGGCAAAGAAGTAAAAACAAAGCAGATGAGTCGGGTGTATTTTGTTCTTAAAATATCAAATTGTTACGCCATTGAAGAAGGGTTGTCATCTTGAAAAAAATGTGTATAAATATTACCTACCAAAACAGCTACATCCAAATGTACATTATGATGTACAAATTATATACTTGTTCTCTTTTTTCATTATGATTAAGTAAAGCTGTCTTTGTGATCCGATTAAAATGCTTTTAAAAACAAATCCGCGGTTATTTAAACCTATTCATTTAATGGAAATGTGTAGAAAAGTATTATCATGCTATATATTTCTTTAAACACACATGTTATTTGTTTATATAACTGTATAAAGTCAATTCCGCTTAATATAACTATTTGCAAGAACTATTTTTGGTGGTTAACAAAAAGAATATGCTCATCCGTCAGTTACTGTCAGTACGTTACCATGCATTCATCATTCTTCGGAAGAGAAGTTTGTCATCATCACAGAAGATTGATGCCTTACTCGTATTCCTGTATTAAAAGAAGTATTGTTTGTGTGTGCGTACACACACCTATATTCTTTTATTACCAGAAAAAATATTATGTAATCTGTAGAGGTTCTACATACATTTTTATTCTTATAAATATTTTGCCAAGGAAATACAGTACTAAATAATAAAAAAGCATGTTATTTAATTAATATTATTATTTCATATACATTTGTATTAATAGCTTTGACCTTTATGAGTTAAAGTACAAATAAATAACTCTATTTTTGCAAAAATATTTAGCACTGTCACTTAAAAAATTCAAATCAAAATAGTGATTAAAATTTCAACGTTCTCTAATATACTTCACTGAATTTAATGATTTAGCTTTGGGATTTGTGGATAACATTTGTAAAACATTGTAATTTTGTATCGCATAATATATTAACGGCTGCATACATACATTATACAATAATCTCTCTAAAAGGTACTAGAAATTTAAGCTATTAAACTGCATTAAGAGTTTAAAAAAATTTATTGCTTAGGTCTCAAAACAAATGTCAGAAATTTGCCTATCGTTTGGTATTGCGTTATATGTCTCTCATTTTTTAAATGATTTGTCTAACATTTTAATTTCATTATTTGATTTTCTCTAGTAGAAGACTATATTTATATTCTCAAAGTGGGAATAGCGTTTCAAATATAGTACATACACACATTTAGTAGTTCTCAGAAGAACAAAAAAGTGCCAATGAACAACAACAGAATTTAACTTAATTTTTCATAAAAATGATATTGATCTTATTTGCCTTGTTATTACAAAGTATATAATGATGCTCTATGTTAAATGGTTAGAATATTTGGTTAACCAAATGTGTCTCTCAGTTGTTCTATAAATGTAATTTCTTAAACTTGTAAAGACCAGCACGTGCTTAATGAACAGACTTTATTACATAAAAAGTATTTAATTTTTAATTAAAGGTTCAATATTTTTTTTATTATTGAATAACTGAAAATTAACATACTAACATTCAAAATAATACATGCTGTTTAAGGTAATATTTAATAAGTATATATTAGGAGTCATAAATAACAGTTAAGGTTTGTCCTTTTAATTAGAGTAACAATTCTTTAACAATTTATCAGAAAAACAAAGTATCATACAACCGCATATTAAATTATTTTATATATACTAGTATAAATTTTTTTTTAAATGTTTATTAATTATTAATAATGTTATCTTTGGAATTACTTTTAATGCTGCGACGTATTATTAATGACGAAACACAGGAGCAGTAATAATATTAATTATAAATATTTTTCACATTTTAAGCAATCATGAGTCATTGAGACTTCACACGGGTGTTCGGCCCTAATGACAATTGATAATGCATATAGGCCAAATGCATTCTCCTCGGTGTACCAGTAATGCATATATTCATTATGCTGCTACGTGAAAAACTGAGACTCATTTGAAAAGACAACGTAATGCTAATTTTGTACCCAGCTTTGTCATTGAGACAAATTTGTTTCTATGCTGCAGTATGAAGAAAAGCCGCAACAATGGTCAACATACAGGCAGTGTGCTTTGCTCGAAACGTCGTTGCACTTTCCGTGTGGATACTTAGGGTG
Organism: Trichonephila clavipes; assembly: GCA_019973935.1. Lineage (NCBI taxonomy): Eukaryota > Metazoa > Arthropoda > Arachnida > Araneae > Nephilidae > Trichonephila > Trichonephila clavipes. The sequence goes on from BMAU01017014.1 coordinate 1,528,654, forward strand.
TTGCAAACTGGTCCAGTTCCTGATTCAATATACGTGATGTGGTTTCACCATCCTGTAAGTAAGACCTCACCACTTGGTCACGAGTGTGGGGGAGTGCCTGTTGTGGATAAATATTCAGGTAAATAAACAAATTCTAGAGGCTTCTCAACTACAAAGACATAAATAATTTCCAAATACATAAATTAAAATATGTAATGTAAATAGTTCAAATCTCTGGAATAACCACAGATCGTATCGAAAAGCTAAAGAGCAGTTTAAAGGAAATATACTTATGAACAGTAAAAAAAAAGTTCCACATGCCCTTAAAAAATCTCTACATGTGGATACATAATTTCCAAATAGAAATGACATTCTTGTTTTAAAAAATGGAATCAAACTGAATAATATTTTATTTCATGATCGAGAAGTTGCTTACGGGTTGTTTTTTTCTTTTGAATTTACTTGTAATTACAAAATAACATTTCTATCCGTATTGTCTAGAAAATTTTATTAAATACTTCTAATTTTTCTTAATTTCAAAGTATTTTATACGCACACAAACACATAAATATATATATATATATATATATATATATATATATATATATATATATATATATATATATATATATATATATATATATAACTTGAACTTTCGGATTTTTTAACTTGAACTTTCGGATTTTTAACTTGAACTTTCGGATTATTTAACTTGAACTTTCGGATTATTTAACTTGAACTTTCGGATTATTTAACTTGAACTTTCGGATTATTTAACTTGAACTTTCGGATTTTTTTAACTTGAACTTTCGGATTTTTTAACTTGAACTTTCGGATTTTTTAACTTGAACTTTCAGATTTTTTAACTTGAACTTTCGGATTTTTTAACTTGAACTTTTTGATTTTAGATAATTTTTGATTTGAACTTTCGGATCTCAAATATTTTTTGATTTGAACTTTCGGATCAGGAATTTATTTTTTCTACCTTTACAACTATTTTAAAGATGTGTGCATCATCTTGGAAGTTTGAGGGTTCACTTATATTATGTACTAAATTGTTTTTAAATTTTAATATTACAATATCTTTCGGAATGTGATGGCGAATAGTTTTATTTTTCAAGTATAATGATTTAATTTGAACTTTATTTTTCTGAAATTTGAAAATTTTCCAATTAAATTACCAAGTTGCAATAGGGGGAAGGTTGGCGCCATCAAACTAGTTTAACCCCACTTATCGGTCCTAAGTCCGAGATTGCACTTGGATATTTTATAAATTTTTATTTTATTTTATAATTTTTTAATTTTATCTTTTATATTCGCCATTAATATTCTGAAGTGTTTTGGTATTTTGGGATTCATATATTTCAATTTTTAAATTGATAATTGTGATTGTTTTTATATATTTAAATATATATATATATATATATATATATATATATATATATATATATATATATATATATATATATGTCATGATTTTGGAGACAGAATCAGATTAAAAGTTAGAAAAAGGGACGGTCTTTATTCAACCAATTCTACATCTGTTCTGACACCGAGAGAGGAGGAAAGAGCACGCCATGGTGGGGGTTTCAAGTGGATAACACTTGAAAAACATATGATAATTATCCCTGCTTTGAAGAGGGTGCTTGCAAATTAATGCTGACATATGTTGACTATTAAATCTAACGATCTGGAATTAGACATGTTTATTGGCTAGGCCATATGTTCGGAAGAGATAAATGGGTGATTAGTTTGATACTTGAATATGGGGACTGAGAAAGTTGAGTCAAGTGCTAGATAGGGAATTTAATTTTTAATCTAATTTAATTATCCTTACATATATATATATATAAGGATAAATAAATTAGATTAAAAATTAAATTCCTTATCTAGCACTTAACTCATATTTTTCATTTGATCTTCAAGTATCAATCTAATCCCTCCTTTGTTGATTCCGAACATATGGCCGAACCAATAAACATGTATAATTCCAAATCGTTAGACTTAATAGCCCTATATGTCAGCATTAACTTTCAAGTACAATCATAAAATCCGCGCTACTTACCGCGTCTGTGTTTTAAGTGCTAACCCACTTAAAACACCCTGTGACGTACTTTTTCCTCTCTGCTCTTAGCGTCTTAGAGATATAAAATGATTGAATAAAGTTCCCTTTTAAAATTAAGTCTAATTCTGATTTATGTCATATATATATATATATATATATATATATATATATATATATATATATATATATATATATATATATATATATATATATATATATATATGACAAATATGGCATATATATACAAATATGGACAAAATATGGCATCAGGCTCATGAGCCTGTTGCCATATTTTTAGCCTGCAGTTGGTGTTTCGACACTCATCATTTTATGCTACTCGTTTCCAGTCTGACTTGCAGCCTGATGGCAAGTATTAAGCAATGGTACTCTCGTAGGTCGACGGCTCCCCAAACCCATATGGTGAAGCGAAGGTTGCGCAATCTATTTATCGACTGCACGACTGGCACCATCACTCAACTTGGTGGCTATTTGAGCTATTGTTTCGCTTTGCTGGCTGAGTACAATACGTCGAAGCTGTCTCTCACCACGCACTGTCAAGGCTAACTGTCCTTTGCAGTTTTCCCAAAAGCTAGTGTTCTGTCCCCCATTCATGTATTCTTGGTATTCTCTTGACACTGTCAACCTCGAAAATCCTGTCTGTCTGACGATTTCGGAAATTGAATGACCCAAGCGTCAACAACCTACGATTTGTCCACGATCGAAGGTGTCTAAATCAGGCAGTTTAAATATACTAGAAATTTCAACAACTACTTCAGTTACACCCCAATACGTGCTATATATGCAGTTATCACAGCACCCTGCAGTGCTACACAATTTGCATAGCCCTTGCTAGCCCTAATTCAGTCGCACTTCAGTGTATAAATATACACATACATGAAAATTGATGTGTATACAACAGTGTTTATCAAACTTTCAATGTTTGCGACCCAATTTTCAATCATAATTTTTATAGCGCCACCTTTATAAAATAATAGTGTATTGAATTCAATAATACGTTGACACTAAAGATACAATTAAACTTTAATTATAAAGTGTACAATTAACAAGGTAAGTATTGAATTTTGCATATAATTTTAGATATGACAAGCTCTTGGGGTCAATAGTAATAACTGAACTTGTTCTTAACATTGTATGGATGAATTATTGATCAAATACATTGTAAGGTATCGATATATTTATTAGTATATTATATCATTGTAAATGTGTATTCCTATTATATTAGAACGTATTTTGTTTCGGTTCCTTTCATGAGAAAAATGAGAAACAAGATCCGATATTCTCGATGCAACTTTATTGGATACTTAAGGAACATATGATATTAAAAGAAAGAATCAATTGTGTGACATGAGCTTTAAACAACCATAACAAAAAAGTTGATGTATGCGATCAGAGACCTATACATGAGAGGCGCAAAATACTTTGATCATATAGAATTTCCATGATTGGAGCATTGCCGATGGGATATATCATTCTCTACTTACTCCCTCTATGTAAATTTGGATGAAGTATCTGTACACCTGATAAAACCTATAAAATGTTCTTTTTGGATTATAAAATACTTCCAGCTCGTTACTGTTGCTGCGGTACTTCAGGGGTTAAAGTCTCGAACTGATGACTGAAGACCCACGAGTTCGAAAAAACAAAACTGAAGCATCTGCATTTGGTGTCGTGTGGAAGTTAGCAGATGCGAGTGGAAGATCATGTGTCATCTTCGTTACTTGACCATTGTTTGTAATTCTGTGATCAATCAATTATAGTCTCAAGTTGATTTATTGTGTGGCGTCCCAATAAAAATCTCATTCACACACTCTATCTGCCTACATCTTTCTAGCGTGGACAAATCAGAAGGGTTGTGAATTTAACAGACTCGTGGCAGGAGTGTCATGAATTCGAGCTGAAGACCTACCGTGTAAAGGCGGGCAATGCACGTAAAATAAGTCGAAGCTCAAATATCCTACCGTTGATGAGGAAGTTAGGGAGAGGATGTCAGCTCAGGTGTCGTTCTCGTCATTTGGCTATGGTTCGAAATTACGAGGTTCTTTGCCAAAAGTCCTTCAGTAGCTGAATAGTGCGATGTTAATCTTTACTCACACAAACACATATTTCTATTACAAGAATACCATTGCATCCAATATGCCTCTTAATTTTAAGGTATATTTAGATGTAATAATCAATACCTAAGATAAAAAGAAACTTGCTTTGCTTCGTAAAGGAAAATATCCTTAACGACAGTATTGCTTCTTGAGGTACTTTTTTAAAGGTGACCTCGATAACAGAGTGATTAAGTTCGTAGATTCGACTCCGAAGTTGTGTCTGTTGAATCGAGAATTTTTATACCCGATGTGATAAAAAATTTGTCTATAAGGAGTGATGAAGTTTAAATATTGAAAACTTTACAGATTTATCGGTGATGTGGTGTTGAATTTTGGAGATTGGTGCTACAGCTCATGTACTATCCTCGTCATTCGACTTTTGCTCAAAACTTATAAGTCCACTATTAAAACTTCTATTATTTCAGTATGCTTCGTCAATGGAACATAAATATCTTTTACTTAAAGAATTTTATTATATTCCGTTTAGATTTTTTTATATTTATTGAAATGGTTCAAATAGAATATCAAATTCCTTTCAAAATGGTCTCAAACTATGGCGTGTGTGAGTGAATGTTAACGTGACACAATTTAGCTACTTGAAGGCTTTTGGCGAAGGGCCTCTTAATTTTTAACCATGATTAAGTGACAAGGACGACACTTGTGTGTGTGTGTGTGTGCACTGGCATCCCCTCTCTCGACTTCCACACTAACGGGAGGAATTTTGAGTTCGACAGATTTTAAGCACTTCCTCCCACTACACGAGGATCAACAGTGAATCGAACTCATGACACGCCAGCAAAGAGTCCGGCATTGATCATTAGGCTACCGGCCATCCCAAGCTGAGGCTTATACTCTTAAATCACCATGATAATTTTTGCTTATCCATTCCGAATAATTATCTATATTTAAAAAGACTCAGAGAATCTTCTAATAAACTTTTATGATTAAATGATTTTTTAAAAATTATATTTAACTAAAAGAAAGTATAAGAGATTTCGAACCAATTTTATCATTAAATAATTATTATATTTAAGGTGATAATTATATATTCTCTAATTGTAAAATAAACATAAATAATATTCATCGAAAGGCTTTTCAAGTTGTCAATGGAGAGTTCAGTAAAAAACAAAAGTACCACAATCGCACTAATGTACCTCTTACCTCCAAGCTCGTTTATGGGGGTAGGGGTATATATATATTTATTTGCAACAAGTAGTTAATTGTAAGGTTTGCTATAGTAAGTCAAGATTCGCCCATCTGGTATAAGGGTTAGTGCCCCTGACTGTGGTACCATAGAACCTGGGTTCGAATCCCGGTGAAGGCATAGAGTCAATGAAGGCTTACCGTGTTGAGGGTCTGATACACTTTATATTCAACAAGAGACTCCCTCAATGGTGGGCTGGGGTAGTTAATATAGGTTATGCCAGCTCAAATTTCATTCTCTTTGTTTGTCCATAATTCAAAATTAAGATACCCATCACAAGTAGCCATCGTGCAGATTTATTCTGCACAACTTTAACATAATTATCCCCCTCTCTCTTATTCAACAAGGAATTAATAATTACTTTAGATTTAATTCAGAACATGTTTTATTATAAACGAAACCAATTAAGAAAGCTCTCAAAATTTTCCAGCTGAAATTTGATCTTTGTTTCGTCATTTCATAAGAAATGTTTCACACAAATGTTTTTAAAATATATATTGCCAAATTAATAGGCTGAATATAAAATGAATGTATTCGTTGTATGGGGTTTCATTACTTTTATGTAGGCACAAACTTTTGGGTTCATTTTATTTGATTTTAACCCGGAAGTGGTCACGTGGGACACAAAGTCACACCAGCTTGTTTGTTAACATTGACCAAGTTAATATTCTCCAATATGACAGTCTTCGTGGGAACTAAACTGCATTTGTCATATATCTCCCTCTGTTTTTGGTGTTGGAATCTTTTTCCTATCTTAAGAATGACTTAGTACCACACGTGACCACTTTTGTTCCCAAAACTTTGAATGAACATGCTACATTTTCCCTCTGTGGACGAATAAGTGATTTCGATTGTTGTGTTGTACGACTCATTATGCTTTATAATTGTAAATTAACAAAATATGAAAAATAAATGGATCATCTACGATCGGTATTGGATGAAGTTTAAATTTCGCAAAAAGAAACTGATCAAACACGACAAGAATTTCATGCAATCATGAATTAGTAATCATACTAGCGAAAGTAAATTAGAAAAAAATTGATTAATATGACACATTTGAGTCGAAAAGAAGATTTTGCAAATACTACCTAAAGAACCCCATCAAAAAAGATATAAAGCCACAAATATATTACAAGACAGACTACTCCTTGAAAAATAAGAAAAAAAATGTTAGTTTGCCTGAAAATATCATTGCTGTAATATTAACAAAAGGTGGCAGCGATTTGTGTCTTTTACATTTGTCACAGACAATTGAAATGCTTTAGTTCAACTTAATTGGAATTTTTTCACAAATTATCAAAAAAATGAAGTCCTTAAAAGTAGCACACATACAACCATACATTTTCTCAATTAAATTATTCACTACAATACTGATTTTCCTAATTTACTATAAAAAAGGACAAAAAAAGATTGCGGGATGGAGACTGTATCAAGCCGCGTGACCACTAACATTAGTACAGAGAGTGCGACTGCTGTCGTGTTAGTTTAGGTCGCATTATGAGGTAACACGAGGGCTATTTGCAAGGATGCATGGTCAAGCAGCGTAGATGATAAATAAGCTGGCAATTCATTCGTGCTTCCTGGGGCCGCGGTAGCCTAATTGTCAATGTTTCGGATTGATGCACGTTAAATCGGTCGAGAGCTCAAACGTCCTCCCGTTGGTGTGGTGTGGTAGTTAGGAGAGGAGATGCCGACTCCGGTGTAGTCCTCGTCACTTAACCATAGTTCAAAATTACGAGGTCCTTCGCCGAAAGTCCTCATGTATCTGAACGGTGTGACGTTAATATTCACTCATCCTTCTTGCTTCCACCCTAAGTGAACGGGAGAGCTTTCAGCTTCGAAAGATTTAAAGTGCATCAGCCCTTTTCTTGGTCGTTTTTAGTAGCACCAAGTTTTGAAATCCCTTCTATAAAATCGGCCATGAGCTTACGACTACGACTGCCCTGCTACATCGATACCTTTATGTATCCAATAAAGTTAAGTCCATGCCGTAAATGAGTAGCTCACATACGCACTAATAAAGAGAGAATTTCATAAAAATTTATATTTCTACTTAGTTTAGTCTGGTTGTTGCATTGGAGATAGTGGCTGTCGAACATGCCAGTACACAAAAATCAAGTAAGTTAAAATTTATTATAGCTCTTAGAATTTTTAATTGAGTCAAAGGTTCATGAATAACTTTTATCTGGTGGTATTTATAGAAGAGAATGATTGTAAAACAATCTAAAAACTCGTATAGATTGAGTTATGTTCTTTCAAGGTCAATTTATTTAGTAAATATTGCATATTTATCGCTAATAAATCGGTTTTAGCATTGAATAAAATAGTACTAACTCTAATTCATTGATGAATTGTGAGGGAAAATACTGCGGTTTACAAAAAAATGAATTTGTTTTTGAAATTTCAATTGCCATAGTAGATTACTTATATAAACTTTGAAATTATATATATTATAAAGTAGACTAATATTGGTTTCTAGCACCTTCAAAACCAAATTACTTCGTAAAATATAAATTGCAGCAGAGTTATACTAAGTTAATGTAAATAACATGCAGAAGTAATACATTTGATCCAAAACTTTGAGGGAAGGAAACTCTAAATATTGTGAATAATATTATGAAAAACATTTAATTCAATTATTATCTGAAATGTATTATTCTTATTGTCTTCACATTTTAAAACTGATAACTATTGAATAAATTTAAGTATCAAGTAAATAATAAAGTAACAAAGTGTTTTTTTGCTTGTATTTGCTGATTTACGAGTATAGTTGTGAAACTTTTAGTGACAATGTTTAAAACATATTCAGTCCGCTATGTGGTCTAGTGGTAGCGATTACGCTTCGTAAGTCTAATGTTTCGGGTTCTATCTTGGCTGGAGTTGATAAATTTTCTGAATGCGAAAATTGTAAGCACCTACAGTTTATCCCAAAATTAAGGGTACACCTACTTTTAAAACGGGACTCAATGTTTAGAATGAAAAAATTATATTAAATGAGGGAAATAAAACCTTTAAACATTGATGCGTTTATTAGATCATAATTCATTATTTTGAATGATAAAACAAAATATTTCTTAGTTTAAACATACATATAACTTATAAAGAAAATTAACAGAAATTAATAGCCACAAAATTGAGAGTACATGCATCTATTTTCCTGCATAAATCATGAATAATAAAGAGTTAATATTTAGTAGCATAACCTTTTGCTGATATGACAGCTTCCAATCGCCGAGGCATCGATTCCATATGTCTAGTGGTCTCGGGAGCAATATTCAGCCATTCTTCTTGCAATACCGATTTCAATTGTTCCTTGCTTGTAATTTGATGTTTTTGTACAGCTCTCTCAAGGTGGGACCACAGATGATCGATAACATTTAAGTCGGGAGACTGTGGAAGTGTATTAAGTTGATTCCGACAATGGTAAAGCAGCCATTCTTCTACAACAAACGCAGTGTGCTTGGGGTCATTGTCCTGCTGGAATATTAAATTCGACCCCAGTCCCAATTTATCAGCACTTTCTTTCAAATTATTTTGCAGAATATTAAGATAAGCCATCTTGTGTGCATGATTCCATCAATGAATACTAGCTTTCCCACCCCCGACGCAGCCATACACCCCCAAACCATCACCGACCCACCTCCGTGCTTCACAGGAGTGAAGGTGTGATGTATTTGGGTGGTGTGATGTATTTGGTGATCAAAGATGTTGTGGGTCCTCCTAGGATTCAACCACCAATTTCCATGTCTTACATTTAATGTTATTTGGAAGAGTAATGTATGCATTTTGAATGTACAAAAGTGCGTTAACATAGCGTATGAATTTCTACACCTGGTGACCCGATGGTGAATTTGGAATTAAGTGTACTCTCAATTTTGGGAGTCACTGTATGTCATTTGATTATGTAACACGTATAAGATCCCCTGCATCAATTGACTCGGGCGGTATAGGAAAATTAAATGACAATATTTAGCATCCAAGGTGACCTTGAATTGAAATTTATTCAATCATTAAAATTTGTTGAAAGAACCACCACTAGAGTGTCACTATGAAACGGCTCTCACATTTGGGGATTTACCGTGTCAGCAAATGCTTAATTACTAATGCGCAACCCATCAGGACGCATTAATTTCAGTTATATGCATTCAATTAAATTTCTCCGCATGTTTTGTGTTTTCTTCCTTGAAATTCAAATTTCGCTCTGGAAAACAGTTAAAAATTGAAATGATGCTTTTATATTTGATCTTCATCCTTAACAGACATGCCGATAATTGCTCTTTAGGATTCGTGCATTATCGAATGCTTCCACATACCACTTGTTTCCCTTCTCTTAATCAATTCCCCGTTTCACCGACACAGTGTACCTGCATTCTTGTTTCGATCTTGTTTGTACTTTTTAGCCAGTACTTAGTTTCGTTTTTTAATGTCAAGTTAGTTGTACAATGGCAATAGTTGTCCAGAGAAATGGGTTAAGTAAATGTAATTAAAAAAACTGTAAAGTAATTGTACTTTTTTTTTTGTATTCAGAGTTTTGAGTGTAGCTTCCGTGTTAAGCATTCATGTGGAGGGTAGGAGAAAAGTTACTGGGAAAATATTATTTTCATTAAAGTTAAAAATTTATCCTAAATGCTGAAAATACATTGGTGGATACAATTAAAGTGAACATTTTTTTTTCAAAAAAAAATAAAAACATTAACATCTATAAGCAAATAAAGTATCAAAGGATGTCTAATATCTTAAATATATCTGCTGCACAGTGGCTTGTGAGTTTGTTCGGCAGTGAGGCTTTGAACGCTTTTGTGTAGAAATATCGCACTTATTCGCTGAAGGTTGTAGAATAAAGACGTTTTAAAACATCGTAGCATAACCCAATCCGTTTTTTCCCCTTTGTTTACCCATCTTTAATGGGGCTAGTAGTCATCGTCTGGATTATGCCACAAGGCGTATAATTGAAAGACTCGAGGCGGGGCAGTCATAGGCTATCTACTCCAGGGACTTTTCTGTTTCGAGAAATATAGTATCCACACTATGTAGAAACAATTCAGAAACGGGAATAGTAGTCCGCCGGACTGGAAAAGGCCGCAAAAGGGCAAAAACATTGACCTAAGACCGTTATTTGAGATTTCTAGTAATAAGAAATGGGTCCTTGAGAGCCTCTCCACCTATATACTACAACATAAACATCTATTTTATGAGTAACAGTCGGTCAAAGACTTTAAGTAGATGACCGGTATGACCGGCGCCCTGTAGTCTGAATATGTTTGACTGTGAACCACTAAAATGATCATCTAGCATGATGCCAAGAATAGCTGTGCTGCACAGATGGTTGAGATGGTTTCCTTCGGTGAAGATTCAATTTGTCAAGACAGTGACTGGAGAGGTGTTCTTTATCTGGAGATAACCCGGGAGTCGATATCAGACCTATTACGTTGTCGAAAAGGCCTAACTATGGTGCAGAGATCTGATGATCTGGGAAGGCATCATGGCAGATTATACTGACTTCCATGTGTTTTGATAAAGATTCTAACAGGTCAGCGGTACAGGGACGTGACATCCTTTCGCCCTATCTCTGACTTTTCCGCGGAGCATATAGACCAAATTTAATCTTTATGTACGATAACACACTCAGACACAGTGCTTACAAAGAGGAGGAACAGTTCCAATCCGAGGATATTCAACGACTGGATGGATGTATGATGTCCCCTGACCTCTTACTTTCATCAAATACGTGTGATACATCCTTTGACGCTCAACTGCAGCTCAAAAACCAGGTTCAACGACCTTGGATAAAGTAATCAGTGTCTTGGTGCAAGGGTTAGTGTAGTTTCCACAAGGAATGATGACGACCCTGGTAAACAGTGACTATTTTCCTACTTAAAATGGTGAAATCAAACTAAAAATTTAATTTTTCAAGGACCGAATTCTAGAAGAAAAGAAACTGTTAGGCGGTTAAGCTGCACAAAGAAATGGAAACATTCGTCAATCATTTACTTGCATTGCAAACATATATCCAATAAGGAGACTATATCTAATCTCATGACATTCATGAAAATTTGCATGATTCTCTCTCAGATTTTTATGAGTATTACACAAGTACAGTGCAAAATTTGTAACTATTTTCTGCGTATTTATATTAAGAGGTGAACTGTAAAATGATAAATGTTACCAAATTAAATTTATATGAACCTTTTTACTAGTTTACTATACACTTTTAGAACACAACAGTTGATATTTCGTTAATTTTTAAGGAACTGGAAGAAAAATTGCTACATAACGAAAACCATCTTTCGGAACTGTTTCATTTTCAAAAATTTAATTTCAGTACATATTTTTTTTTACTTAAGTTACCTTAAACCTGTAGATTAATGAAGACACCGGTAATTTTTCTTTCAAGTGACAGCAAAGTCTTTTAAGCGATATGAACAATTGATTTTATTTACAAGCACAAGATCATTTGTTAACATTAATTTTTAAATGTTTTTAGCAAGGTTAAATGCACAAATTTACTAATGCCGCAGTGGCCCAATGATCACACACACGCAACTATCATTGTTTTCTGTCCTTGGACAACTAAAACTCAATTATCTGATGTACGTTGAAATTGTCGAGGCGCAAAGCTCTCACATTGACATGGTGCTGAAGTTCGTTTTGTTCTCGCCACTTGAGAGAGAATACATTTCAGTTCTCGATTTAGACTGGTTTCTATAATAACTTAAGTGCAATGTTAATAATAAAATATTTGGTTTCCAATGTCATTGTATTTATTTCTAGGCCTTAAAGTTTTGGTCGGAACTTATTTTGCTCTCTTTCAACTATACAATTTTGGGAGCTTGTCTCACTCTTCCAGCAACAATATATGGATGTCCTGTACTGTATACATGTAGCACATTCATTCAACTACTAAGCGTACTTATATCCCTCTATCTGGTTTTTAGTATTCGGGTAAGTATTCAAGCACCTGTATTTAAGTACTTTTTTACAATATTTGCACTTGTAGAAAATAGTGATTTATTTTCGGTACAATTCGGCCATGTTTTAATTTTGCATTATCAAAGACTTACCTTTTAACCGAGTAAAATACTTTTTGAGCATAGACGATAAATACACCATAAGGTAGCACAGTTTCTAAGAATTTAAATTCTTAGAAATTTACCATACTTAAAATGGAACAGTTATTCTAAGACGCATACAGTGAATAACGCATTAGATTAGGAAAAATAAACTCGCACTATTGGGGAAACTTCACTTATAACTGTAGAAAGGTTATAACAGTAGAAAGGTTATTTTGTATACTAGAAGAATTTCACGACGATTGGCTAAAAATAGTTAATATAGTTTTAATATACATTAGACAATAGACGTCAACATTGTAACAATCTCTGAACCATGCCACTTGAATGACTGAATAAGAAAAATGTGATCAGCCGTAAGTCTCATTTCTGTTTCTTATGATAATCCAAGGACAAAGTCTGTTTCTTCGTGCTATCATATACAATAAAAAAATTATCCAGTTTGCATCAAAAACACTTGGAGGGAACACCAGCTGTATGTGCTGCTGTTATTGTTTACAATAACATTAAGTATTTCCAGCAGTTAAATAAGTTACCACAAATACATTCATCGGAAGACAATCTGTTTAGCATTCATTGCTTTCTTTACTTAAACTGTCGCCTGATCTTACATCAATCGAGCATGTCGAAGACATGTCGGACATCATACATTGTCCACCATACATTTGGCTTCCATGCTTAAGGCATGGGCTGCGGTAGCCCAGTGGTTAAGGTATCCAACCATGGCAGGCATGTCATGAGTTCGGTACCACTAAAAAGACCCGCCGTGTAGGGCAGCGATGCACGTTAAATCTTCGAGAGCTGAAACGTCCTCCCGTTGGTGTGGTGTGGTAGTTAGGAGAGGGGGTGCCAGCTCAGGTGTCGTCCACGTCACATGACCATGGTTCAAAAACGTGGTCCGTCGCCAAAAGCCCTCGTGTAGCTGAACAGTGCGACGTTAATATTAACTAATAACTATCCATGCTTAAGGCATAATCAAAAAAGGTAACTGTATATTTGTCTCTAGGCTATTTTTTCCCTTGCTACGTGAGGGTATATTTCTAATGGTCTTATTAAAATAAATTGCAAATGCATATACTCGTGTATACAACCGTTTATTAAATTTCAACCTGTTTGCCATAATTTTCTTTTTTCTATATCCGGCAGTCTTAAATGTTGGATATTAGCATTCTCCTTGAGTACTCAACTCTATATAGCAAGAAATGGATTTACGATGAAACACAAATGACCTGTAATGTTGTATGTTTGGGTTTTTGAAACATGACTGATGTCTGTGTACTTCCACGATCTGTTAATTAGTTTTTATTACTCTTTTCTTTTCCATTTAGTCTCTTATGTATATCTAAATGTTTCTCTTAAACAAACATGTCCCATGGGAAAATTGCCCATTTTTGCCATTTAACTCATTTAAAGAAAGTGAGACATGTTAAATCTACTTAAGAGCAACCCCTTGATGCTGCCATAGTAAGAACTTTTGTGAAATATCAGTCCTCGAATGGTCTTTGTCAAATAACCTTTGTTCAAAATCGAGAATTTCGTTGCCAATAACTCGCAAATTTATTGTCATGATACATCTAAATGCATTTAATACTGCTCGGCTGTAAATGACATCCTGCTAATAAAGGAATCGCTTTTTAGTTATAATTGCTTATTTGAGATGTAATGGCCAACATTTTTTAGTGTAAAAGTAAATGTTCCTCAAATTTGAAGTAGATGACAAACCATTTATGTTAATATTTATCATTTTGAAAGTGTGCTTTATGTATAGATATATAATGGGGGAGAAGATAAAATGTGGCTAATGCTTTTAATCTTGTCTATATTACTTGATTTGTTTATTCTTATAAACCAAATATATTTTTGAAACTATGCAATCGATTGCAGTACCTTTCAATATTCCCCTAGTCTAAAAATGTTCCTTCATTAATATTTAAAACGGTATTGAAATTTGTGCATTAAAATATCTAAAAATGAAAAAATAATTAGAAGTAAATTTGTATTAAACTACGGTAACTGTTAGATTGAGATGTTGAGTTTAATTTAAAGCTTTCGATCTAGTCGACGCGATACTCGTTGATATATTTTTTGGATTTCTGAGTATACAAACGAAATAATCTTAAAACTGATCAGTGAAATTTTTAGGTTTTCTTCATTTTTATTTACGTATTTTAGAGGGGGTTTGTCTCTAAAAAAACTAATTTTTGGAAACTACTTTTTAAAATGTATGAATACAGACAAATGATTATTTCGTTCCTGAATTGAAAATCTCTCATTTATCATTATGTTGCAGGTTCCACTAACGGTATGTAAAAAAAATTCTTACGAACGATTTACTGACAAAAAGAAAACAGCAGGAAATCAACTGGTGTCTTATAAAATGAAACCATTTTCAGTGAGAGACGGAGAAAACACCCGAAAAAAACGTTTTCGAAATTTTCAGAAAAAAACAAATCGGAGTGATACAGGGGGCAAGTAATCAAACTCCCTCGCAGACATCTCGGGCAAAACATTTTATTGAGAAAAGAAAACCACATAATAGGTCAGCAGGAATATATCGGTTGCCACCTACTAATTTGAATGTATATAACAGTAAGTGCCTTGATGAGAGTAAGGATTCGAAACTCTTAATTTTCATCAATTTCTACAGAAAATGAATTATTAATGAAGGTCTGGAAATAAACATTAAAGTTGAAAATTTTCAACGCAAAACCTTTCAGATAATATGCTGTAACTAAAAATTATAATTACAAAATTATTCCGAAATTGTTACGGAAAGATTGCAAAATATTTCTTTGTTAATGCTTTTCTAACTTCAAAAACCCAGTTTAACCTTGAGTATTGTTTTAAATTTTAATTGTGTTTTTCTTTTATGTAAAAGATTAAATGATTCAGATTAGAAAAATCAGAAAAAACAATTAATGCAAATGTAGAAGAGGGCTTTTAAAACTAAACTTGACTCGGTTTCCCATGGACTTCCTGTATTAAACTGTGCATTTTTTAAATGAACTATTTTTAACTTTCATTTTTTTCATGTCAATGAAATATAGAAAATATTAAAAGAGCATTATTCCTGCTTGTGACTTGATTTATTATTTAATGCTGCTTAACACATGAAATGCACAGAAAGATGATCAAACACTTTGTACTTCAAATTACCTAAATTTAAATGAAAAGGAAATCCGTCACATAAAAAAATACTTTAATAGAAAAATTCGATTCAGTTATTAATGTTTCGAACATATCTAAACCTACAGTAAAGAATCTAAAAAAGAACTAAATTGTAGATTTAGAATATGATTTAACTTGCGTGCAATCCAAGCAGAATTTACGAAATGAACGCTGTGAACATCTTAGGCTTTATTATAAGCAAACTCGCAATTCATATTTATAAACTTTCGTAGTCTTGAATTTATCAAAGAGTGCTTTATTAGTGCTTTTGCAAATCAAGATCATTCCTCTTTCCAAAGCATTTTTTTGTCTATGATTAAAATAAAGTGTGTGTTGGTTCTCTCCGACGCACGACTGGAGTTTACTCCTTAAGTACGATTATCTTTTATTTAGTAGGCAAACACATCTCGTATAATACTAAAATCATGCATGTATTTTTTTTATTCTATCCACATTTTCCCTATCGATTCGGTAAATTAAAATATAATATACATAAATTATGCTACATATAAATGTTACTCATTATACATCGCATTTTAAGAAGGTTTATTTAAGTCACTATTAATATCACTGTGAGCATTAATTACATTATCTCGCCATCAATTATTGTGACAAGAGGCTTGTGGTAACTAAAGTGTGATACGTGAACTTCGGGAGATTAACAAATCGTGAAAACATCGCATCAATGGTTATACCATGCTTAGTCGTCTCCGGTACTTTACCAGAAACTAAACCCAAATTAAGCTCGGATTTTAAAAATTGTACTAATCTCTCAATCCTTCATTTTTATCTAAATCAATATTGAAATCTCCACTAAGTATGAGTGGAAGTGCATGCCACTGTTTCCCCAGTTGTTTAGAACCACCTTCTGTATATGCTAGTAATGTCTCGTGGATATATTCTATACTGCCAGTGACATTCTGATTGACAGAAATATAAACTGTGACGTCAACGATGGATTTACTATTGGCTAAAGTGCATCTCGTGCCACATATATCTCCCGAATTATATTTAGTTTGATTAACGTACTGGGTACTTCTCACAGAATCTCGTTAATGTTGTGTTTTCAATTTCAACTAATTTTCATTGCGAAGACAAGTTTCTTATAACATCAAAATGCGTGCTTTTTGCACATTATTACCATGAAGATCACATGCATGTGCTTGAAGACTTTGGTTATCCTTTCTCTCAACTGCCATATTCCCTCCATTCATTTTACTGAACATAACTTGATCAGTTGTAGTAAGATGAACAGTAGAAATCATGGTAAACTCATTTCATAATAAGAGCATCGTTTCGTTGTTTCGTCTGTCATGGTAAAAACGTTTACACCAATCGTTAGGAACAATATGAAATCCTTCATGACAAGACCTGGAGAAGTCTACGTAGACAAAAGGTTGTGAATGTCCCCAGCTGTATTTGTGAACATTTTCATCAAATGTTCCTCTTTGCGATTTGTGAATTGTCAAGCAGCAGGCTAGTTTCTATGGGGAATGATTCATTTTAGCATAAATCAATCTATATCAGTTGAGGAACTATTGCCGATCTACGGCTGTGATAGGAATCATTTCACTACCACTTTCCTTTTGCATTTGAAAAACCAGCCATATTTTTCTCGTGTTTTAACAATAATGCCGTTTGGAAATGGGGGAGCAAAACCCGCAGAACTCTATTTTGATCATCCAACGCGTGACAACTGACCTACAGTGTCATAGGCTATACCATCAGCAAACGCCGATAGTTGCAATTTTCATATACGGTTTATCTGCAACGAAGATAATTTCGTATGCTAGCCCTCCAGTTTTAATTGTACCGAGTTTATGAAGCTTCTTTCTGGCAGCTTTCTTTTGCGCGATCGGCTTCACATCCCGCCAAATTTGGTTACTTTTAGTTATAATCAGAATAGCCAAGGCATGAAGTCTCTAACAGCTAGTAAAGGTCTAGTCTGCGAAGTTTCCTTTAAAGTTTTAATTTTTTTGAGGGTTTGGTTTTTAAAATATGTTATACAAATTTCTTACAAGTGGCCGCGGTAGACAACTGGGATAGGTATCGGATCGTGGCTTGCCTTGTAACGAGTTCGAGCCCAGTACCACTAAAGACCCGCCATGTAGGGCAGCGATGCACGTTAAGTCCGTCGAGAGTTGATACGTTCTCCCGTTGCTGTGGTGTGGTAGTTAGGAGAGGGGGTGCCAGCTCAGGTGTCATCCACGCCACTTGACCATGGTTCAAAATTACGTGGTCCGTCACCAAAAGCTCTCGTGTAGCTGAACAGTGCAACGTTAAGATTCAATCGATCAATCAATACACATATAAGAAATAAAGGCATTTTTTAAACAAAAATGTAAGAAAAAACCTGCTATAATGATTTCTTACTAAAAGGGTATTAGACAAAAATCACTTTTTTAAATCCGTAATTCTTAAGCAATTTTTTTTTTTTCAATTCTGGAACAAAACACGGGTAACAACTTTTGACACTTGGAAAAAAATTGTTCCGTGTGATTATTTTTATAAATAATAAAGTTATTAAATGTTAATTTTGGGTAATTGAAAAATTTCAAAAAAGTTAACGTTTTATATTTTAAATCACTGATTCTAAAAGAACGATGTATGTACTTTTTAGCATAGAATTTCGATAAAATTACATTAGTAAGAAATTCGTACAGAACGATTGAAAAGCTCTTCATAAACACGCATCGATATTGACTCATTTTAAAGAAAACGAGCCTTACAGTAGTCGCATATGATGTGTAACATCTTAAATGTTATCCTAGTAAATACGCAATAGTAACTTACATACTGAAAAGAACTGGTTTCAGTAGAAATAAATTTCAGTCGAATAATTATATCTTGAATGAAAATTTTATTTAATTAACAAACGGAGTAATGCAATTTTTATCAAAAATAATTATTCTTGTTCAATTTAGGGAAGAGCGGAGACAATAGACTTATGATAACTAAAATATAACACATATATTTGTGATTTCAAAATATTTAAAAACCGTTGAAAAACAGCGTCAGTAACAGTACAACTATTAGTTGTCCAAACATTGATTTGTGTTCATTTGGAGCTTGAGTTCATCACAATTAAAAGCTATGAGCGGCTCAGCTTTCGGCAAACTGATGATAAAGTTAAAATCGCCACTCAAATCATGGGAAGTGAGTGATAATTTAAAAAAAAACACAGCAAAATCACTTTCGATATATGGTATAAGTACAAAATGCAGGAAATCTTTATTTTTTAATCGTTTAATTCGAAGAAATGTATACGACCACCGTAATCACAATTTGTCCATTTTCAAATAAGCATTCTGCCGCACATATTTCCTCCAATATCGACAGTAACAATACCCAGTCTACTTGTTTGACGATATGTTATGTCTAGTATGAGGAGTCGCAACATGCGAGCTTTTCTATTTGCGATATATCGCAACACCAGCAGTTCTGTAGCCCGGTGGTTTAAATTGTACACAGCAATCGAAGTTGGGTATCGAAACATGTTCGTCATTATCTAATCACGTCTCTGACAACGTGAGTAACGAGCAGTTTTATAAAATGTTTGGTGAGCCCTTTGACAATTCAACGTAAGGATCGCAAGTTTATTCTGGGTGAAGTCTAACATGACTTGCTGGTACGTGCGAAGTGGATTTAGAGTATTGTTGGGTGAATGACCCGATTACATTGCTCTTCCGAGCTGTAATCTCTTATCTTTAAGATTTTGAGTGAATGTGACGAATTGAGTTTATAAATTTGTAATTTAAAAATACTTACAAGGTAAAATATATTTATAGCAGAGAGAAATAAAACTTAAAACTATTAAAATTCTTCAAGTTTAGTAAAATAGCTTCAAAAACGATGCGAGGACAGAATGAAAGCAAATTTCTATCAATGGAAGAATGGGCCAAGGCCTAACCAATGAGAATGTAGCTTAGAACTCAGTCGTTGTAGAAATGAAAGAAACAGTGAATGATGTGAATTTAGAAAACCAATAAAAATAAAATACATATAGGAAAAAATAGGAAAGAACGTGGGAATTAAAATTTTTCTGAAAAAATAATTTTCCCAAGGCAATTTAAAGTGCTTTAAAGAACATTTGAAAATAGTGAGTTCCCGGGAATCGAACACGGGCAAATAATTTACAGTCAGCTACTTTAACCACGAGGCTATGAGGCCTCATGGAAACAGATAAAGTAAGCTTTTAAAATGGGTGAGAAAAGTTAAATGAATTTAATTAAGAATTTTAATTGAAGAGAGGATCCGAAAGAATATTTCTGGGTGTTAAAATTAGGATCATGGATATATTTTTCAATATCTAAGATCAAAGGATTCTTAGTTATTATTTTTTTTAAAGAAATTAGTTGCTACTTTTTTGATAAATTGTCTGAAAAACATCACTTTGCTCGCGGATCTGAGGTTTTAATTCTTCATGAACTCTTTAATATTTGTCGAAGAATGATGCTTCGAAAGAAGAAGAAAAGGGAGAGAGAGAGTTACTTTTTGTCTGATTTTGATAAACAAAGAACCATCGCAATTTTAAAAACGAAGAAAAAGTATAGATACTTTTACTTTTTTTTCTTTGGACAGTGATTTAGCACATGCGCAGAAGCCCACGTAACGCAATTTTTTAAGTTTTCTCATAATATTTTCATACTGGGGGATTTATATAAAAATCAATTCTTAAAAAGAGTAAACTTGAAAGAAAAATGAAAAATCCCTGTGGTAATGACAGCCTTTTCCTCGTTTACGATTATTCTTATTATCGAACAATTACTTTTTCTTCATTTAGTCACCTTAAACCTAAGTGGGGCATTTATCGCTAATTTTTAAATTAATTTTTATCGGCAATTTACCGTGTTTGGTGCTATTTGACAAAGCAGCATACTGCACTTAAAATTAACTTGAAACACTCTGGCAATTCGATAAGTTCCTATTATTATAAATGTTGAAAATGTATTACTTCTTATTTTTAATTATATGTTACAAAGTTTAAAATTCATATGTTAACGTTAGTTATAAAATTGTATTATTTTTCAATCACTATTTAGTATTTTGCAAATGACATCACCCTTTTTTTATTTTGGATTGTTTTTTTTTTTTTTGTTTAGAATAAATGAGAATAAGGTTTTTATAATCGATGATCTTCAAAAATAATTATCTCTTTTATTTCAAATTGCTATAGCCATCGTAACACTAGTTTTAATTAAAACTACTTCGATTTTGAAGTGTTGGTTTGGTGTAGTAGTACGGAGGGGGTGCCAGCTCAGGTGTCGTCCTCGTCACTTGACCGTAGAGGGTCAAGTGACCAAAATCCTTCGTGCAGCTGAACAATGTGACGTTAATATTAACTCACTCAATTTAGATGTGAGGAAAAAGTTATTTGTTGTTCTTATAATATTTTTGAAAGCTAGTGAAAATTAGTTTAGATTTACTTTGAAAGCTTTAACAATATTTGTGTATACCGAAAATTCTGGCTTATAATGCACACTTTTAACACTAAAAATAAGATCAAAGTTTACGGGTGCGCGTTATTTGCCGGGTATAAATATGATACTTTAAAAAAGAAACAAAGATGAGCGTAGAAAAAAATACGCTCAGGTGTCGTCCTTGTCACTTGACCACAGTTCAAAATTACGAGGTCCTTCGTCTAAATACACTGGCCTCAAAAAGTTAAGGTACAACCGGGTTTTTGTGTCTAATTTGCAAATGAATGAATGTAGAAACAAAAAATTTGGAGGATATGTGCATTAAATAGTTTTTTTATTGAATGCGCCATAGAAATTTGTATAAGTGTATTGCAAAAACGATTTATAACAAAAGAAGCAATCTCTGCGGAAAAGTCCATTCTTGGAGAAAACAGCACATCACAGTGTTATGTGGTAAAATGGCATAAAAACAATACAAAAATGGGTTCTAATAAGGAATGTGTCCACTAACTTGAATGCATTGGCGGCATCAATTTCCCATGCTGTTTATTAAGTTGTCGGACACCGGAATAGGAAGCGAAGACCAGACACAGAGTAAGCCTTGTTTCAGCTCATGTAACGACCTTGGAGGAGGATTTAAAGCAGCAACCTCTCTGCCAAGATAGTCCCAAAGATGTTCTATCGGATTCAGGTCTGGAGATAGCTGGCCATTCCATTCGTTCCAAACCGTCATCCTCCAGATACTCCTCAACAATCCGAGCTCGGTGAGGTCGTGCATTATCATCCATCAGAATGAAGTCGTTACCAATAGCAGCAGCATATGGGCGGAAATATGGATCAAGGGTGCCATCCCGATATCTAAGACCAGTTACGGTTCCTCCATGGAACACATGCAGGTCAGTGTGGCCACCGAGCGAGATCCCTGCCCAAACCAGGATTTCACCACCTCTATAACTGTGTCATTCAACAGTGTTGGATTGATGGTATCTAGTGCGCTGTTCCCTCCAGATCAGTAGACGCCCTGAATCACTCTCCATTGTAAATCTGGACTCGTCTGTGAACAGCACAGAAGCCCATTGTTGCTGCGTCCAAGAACCATGTTCTCTTGCCCAGGATAAGCGGTTCCTTCGCTGTCGTCCGTTGAGGGGAACGCACACAACTGGTCTTCTTGCATACAGACCTGCATTGTGAAGACGATTTCGCACCGTAGTAGCAGAGATTCTTCTTCCTGATGCTTGAAAGTGGTCTGCAACGAGCTGCGGCACAGTAGTGGTTCTTCTCCTTCGTACCGAAAGAGCTAGAAAACGGTCTTCTGCAGGTGTTGTAGCTCGTGGTCGGCCTGGAACAGGTCTTCTGGACACAGAATCTTCGGATTGGTATTGATCCCAAAGTCGCTGAACAACACTACGAGACACATTGAGACGTCTAGCAGCATCAGCCTGCGACAATCCCATTTCCATTCATCCAACTGCCCGCCACCTTAACGAATTGGGTAAACGACGTCTCTGAGACATTTTCTAAACTCTATTGACTATTGTCACCGAAACTGCCAACAACTGTTGAAAAAAAACACAACTTACACACAAAAGTACGAAAGCTTGATATTTGCATATTTTTCTCTCACTCATAAATATACGTTCTTTTCTATAAAATAAAAGTGGTAGCAATCGTTTTTGCATTAATGTTTTTAAAGTTCATTATTATCATTCATATAAACTATGCATTTTATTGTTACTGCCATTTTTTTTTATGGTGAGCTTCGAAAAACATGTTGTACCTTAACTTTTTGAGACCAGTGTATCTCGAGTTGCTGAAAAGTGTGACGTTTATTTTCTTACTCATGAAGGCATTGCCCTCGTAACATCCAAAGTTGATATAGTCATAATGCTCCACCCATATTTCAAAGAAAAATTAATATTAAATAGCGTTTTAACGCATTTCTAGGTTATTGATGTATGTGTATATATACACTTGCCTCCAAACATCTGCGTACTGACGATCATCTTTCATATTTTTGCAAATATCGCTAATTAAATGAAGTATTCTCTCTCTCTCTCTCTCTTGAATCAATGCAATTTGTATTGATTCCTCTAACGTTGTAAGTCGAAATAGTATAATCAAAAAGTAACTGATTATTACTTAAATAAATACAAACTTTTATAACTTGAGAACGATACAAATCGTGTGCGCCAAAAAGTCTGCTTACAACTTGAAGAAAACTTTCTAATAATGGATTTTAACTAGATACCTTTTACCCTTTTTACGTCTTTCAACCTATTTGAGAATGATTCAACTAGTTCAGTTGTATCGTTTGTGGTTTTGTTCCATTCTACTACTATGAGATATTTGAGCATTTCCTTGAATGTTATTACGTTCTCCCTGTTTATTCACACGAGTAAATCTCACAAATGCTGTATTATGTTCAAGTCTGAGGACCGGGATAGATTAAATAATTGGTCTAAGATTTAGTTGTACAGCCATGGTTTTACGATTTAAACCATTTGCTTGACACCTTTTCGTGATGAAAGTAAAAATCATGATTCAGCAAGCTTCTAGGCCCTTGCCCTGACATTTTACTTCAATGTGTTCAAGTAATCAGTTCTGTACAATGCTGACTCAATAAATTTCAGATTACCAACCAAAATACTTCATATACCCTCCCTCCAAACATTATACCTCCTTCTCCATGTTTAATAATCAAAAAGAGTATCTTTCGATCTGTGCACGACTTTTTGCAAATATATTTCTGCCCCCGTTTTGATGTCAAAACACGAAAATTAATTCCAGTTGCATTTATTCCATTTTCCCAATAATTGCATCTTATTTAGGGTTTTTTTGGCAGAGGTCATTCTCTTGGCTCTGTTCACTCGAAAGATGAATTGCTTCTTGAATGCAACTTTAACATGATAGTCATACTTTTGCAGTTCTCTTAGAATGGAAATTAAAGTCACACTTTTTTGTTATATCTCAACAACACTTTCAGCTATTTGTGAAACTTATAGTCATGGATTTATTTTTATATACCGAATTACAAAGAAAGATTCTCGAAGTGACACTGCAGCCGGGGGAGGTTAAAATTTTAATTGATTTGTCATTTACGATCATTTTTTAAATCAATGAATGTCTCCTATTAACAGTGTGTTAGCAATTGCTTTAAAAATTCTCCCCTTTCTTAAGATCTATGATGATTTTTATTTCAATGATATATTGATCCCTTTCCTGTAACATACTTTTTAATCTCACAAGCTTTCAAATCAAAAATAAGTCGTAAAAAAAGCTTATAATAACACGATTTAGGGTATATATTTTACAATAAAAGTTCTTTATAAAAGCTCTTTTTTGTAAGTGTACAATGACTTTTGGAGGGTTGTTGGTGATTTTATCTGGTAACCATTCTTGTTTTTCCATGTTAAGGTGAATTTTGTTACTGTTTGAATAAGGCAATTTTGAAGAATCCCTGACAAAAGTATGTTGATTTTCCGAAGCGATATTTTAATAGTAATTATAGCATAAACAAGTAAGATGATTTCTTGTACGCATACTTTTGGAGAAAAGTATATAACAAATATAAATGCAAGATTACTTTAAATATATACTTTTTTTTTATATAAACCACATCTAAAACTTCTTAAATACCATCTTGAATGATACAACTTATGTGCCAAATGTTCAAGTCACAATATTTTGATTACAATGGAGCATTTTTGAAATAAAGAATTTCTTTTCATATCAATTAAGAACTACGCAGAGTGCCTTGTAGATTAAATCAAATTAACTATATGTGTCAGTGTTTCTCAAAGTTGCAATACTCGCGACCCAATATTCAATCATTATTTTCATCGCCTCCCCATGCAATAACAATGTACTGAATTCAATAATACTATACTTTGACGCTAAAACTACGATACGACTTTAACCTCAACCCCCCGTGTATATAAACGTCTCTGTAAGACAAAGCCTTTATTTCTCCAGACCTATATATACGTCTTTCCGAAGTACGATGTTTTTCTGTGCACTGCTATCCGTAAAATTATTCCAAGACTTTGGAATGCAATAAAATGACCTTGACAATGTTTGCGAAGGATTTACTTTTCCAGATTACTTTTGCTCCTTTATTCCTCCCCCTTCCCTAAATACATCACATATGCGTGCCTACGTGGAAAACGGTTAGCATTGGAAAGCGTATCACGAAACTTATGATCGGCAGTCAAGGTTTAATTATAAACCGCACAAAAATTATCAAGATATATAAGTGTTAATTTTTGTTATAAATTATATATATGACAAACCCATGGGGTCACTGGTAATTAATAAACTTGTTTTTAACTTAGAATTGTTTAACTAATTATAAAATACATTGTGTGGCTCTGATATATTTATAAGTGTGATATATCTGTGCAAATGTGTATTATTTTATGTCAGAATGTATTTTGTTTGTTTATTTTCAGTAAATTAATAATTTTTTAAAATCATATTTTTTTCTCGACTTTTCAATAGCCTCGCCCCCCCCCTTGTAGAGTTCTTACGCCCCCAAGGGGGTGCGCCCCACAGTTTGAGAAACACTGATATATGTCTTGAATATATAGAAACTCATTATAATACGAGTGCTAAACCTTAGAACAAAAAGTTGGAATAGAAGGATATAAAAATGTTTTTGAAAATCTCCTTCACACAAACTATTAAATATAAGGTCCATATCCTAAATTTTATTTTATTATATTCATTCTGAAATAACTTTTTTCATTTAACTATAGAGATTCAACATTTTTATACACAACAAATAAAAGTATAATTTATCTAACAAAATTTATTTATCTGTATTGATACTAGAAATGTGAAAAAATATATTAAAGTATTCTCGCAACATTTTTAAATTCTTTAAAACAACTTATTATTCAAACTAGTAAAACATATTAATCAAAAATAATTACATCTTTGCAAAATAATGAACACAAAAATATATTGAGTTGTATAATAAATATTAACATTATATAAATAATTATACAACAATATAAGAAAAAGTATTGTGAAACAAATGTTTGTTATTTAAATTGAATTTTTATCTAGTAATCCAATTGTGCTCAGTTTGTATTGATCTGTAACAAAAAAACTATCAGTTTGTAACGTATTAATACGAAGCTTCAAAGCAAGAAATATATTACGAGTTTTAAGTTATTCCTTTTATTTTCTTTCGTTCATTTTTATCATTCTTCTTATATACTATTTCATTTTTTACTTCATTATTTTATATCTGATATGAAACAAATCTAAAAATATTTTATGATTCGAATAACTTTGGAATAATTAATATTTAATTTTTATTTTTGCGAAAAAAGATCGTGCTTTAAATATTTTTTTTTCAAGTGTGTCTCAGAAATTATCTCAGGGATTATTTTCATTAAAAAAGAAATCATTGAATAAATTTATTTTCATACTAGAAACGAAATATGAGTGAAAGATTGCGAAACGTCGTTTACTTGTTTTTTAAATAATTATACATATTGCTTGGTATTTAGAGAAAATAATAATTCAAAATAGAAAAAATAAGTTCCAAAGGAAAGAGGAATGAAATTGAATAGTTATAGCTAATAGAAGAATATATTACTCAACATATATACTTATGAAGCTCAGCTTAATAAATTATCCATAAAGATTCAAGTATGTGGAAGGGAAAAAATATAATTTCCATAATCTATATTATAGTTGTGGATAACATTGATCCGTGAAGGTCTTACACGGGACACAAATCCTTTCTCCATCAGTCTTCAAACATGAATTGCCGAGGGCGAGTATTACTGCCCATGTGAATAAAACACCCCTTTACTAATAGCAGCAGCATATGATCTAACATTAATTAAGATTCTGCATAACCTTTCAGGATTAATTATGGTTCATTCAAACACTTTAAATCTGTAAAACCTCCAAAAGAAATGTGAATGAGTGAGTGAATATTAAGGTCGCACTGTTAAGCTACACGAGAGCTTTTGGCAACGGACCTCGTGATTTGGAACCATGATCAAGTGACGAGGATGGTACCTGAGCTAGCACCCACTTCTCCTAACTCCCACTCCCCACTAACGGGAGGACGTCTCTCAGATCTTAACACTTTACGCTCTCGACCGATTTAACGCGCATCGCTCCCCTACTCGATGGGTATTAAGTGGTACTAGGCTCGAACTCGTGACAAGCTAACCATGAAAAAAACCTTCTCTACTAGACTAACGTAGCCTCCCCTCTAAAAGAAAGGCCTACCACCTGCAACGTACGTCCGCAGTACGCATAATAATCAGCAATGTGACTGGTTACTTGATCTGTCCAAAATGACGAGCATCAGGCTCTAATTTGAACCTAGACTCGTGTATAAATACGTCAGATAAACATTCATCCCATTCTCATTGTTCTTCAGTCGAATTCATTAAAATCCTTCTTTTTGTATGGTTTAATAGAATACACATGTAACCCATTCCTTTTAAAACAAGCCTTAATCGTGAAGTGGTTGTCTTTAGCCAAAGTTCTTAATCCGTAGCCCCAAGATGACCAGCAGTTAGTTAATGCATTGTAATATTTTACTTTTTTGCTCAGGGAGTGTGTGTGTGTGTGTGTGTGTGTGTGTGTGTGTGTGTGTGTGTGTGTGTGTGTGTGTGTGTGTGTGTGTGTGTGTGTGTGTGTGTGTGTGTGTGTGTGTGTGTGTGTGTGTGTGTGTGTGTGAGAGAGAGAGAGAGAGAGAGAGAGAGAGAGAGAGGTATATTATAAAGTTGCACTGTAAAGCAGCACGAGAGCTATTGGCAAAGGACCATCTCGTAATTTTGAACCATGGTTGTGTGACGAGAACGACACGTAAGCTGCCACCACCTCTTCTAACTTTGCCACCAACAGAAGTATGTTTGAGACTCAACAGACAACAGTTAACGCGCGATAACCCCTTTTACCGAGCGGTTTTTCAGTGCCATTAGGGTCTAATTCATGACTAGTCAGCTACAAGTCCATTGCCTTGAACACCAAGTCAACTTGGCCATTTCTTTGCTCAGAAAGTGCTAGTTAAGGGTTGTAGAGAGTTGTTATAATGAGCTAAAAATCTGAAACAAACCTTGAAACTTAAGTTTCAGATTCGAAATAGTTGAATAATTCTGCAAGAAGCATTAATTCATTATGTTAGTCTTAGACTAGACGCAATTTCTTCCATCCGATGATTCTCTATATTTAAAAAATGTATGTGTGTGTGTTTTCGGTTTAATATGTCCACCATACTTTTTGCAGCCAAAAGTGTCACATCAATAAAACAAATTTTGAAATTTGTTTTTCTTGCAAAAATAACTTTTTTAATAAAGATAAGTAGATATAAAACGTCTACCGTTAAGAATTAATATGAATAATTTTGAAAAAAAGGATATGATCCCATTGTCATTTAACTTGTCAATTTTTTTCTTAAGACCTCTGATAGCATTTTCACAGTTCCTGCTCTTGCCACTCGAATATTTCTTCTAATCGCATGTATTTCCTTCCCATCCAATAAAGTTGAATAGGAAATATCGGATCTTGCTTCCC
This sequence comes from Trichonephila clavipes, assembly GCA_019973935.1. Lineage (NCBI taxonomy): Eukaryota > Metazoa > Arthropoda > Arachnida > Araneae > Nephilidae > Trichonephila > Trichonephila clavipes. Next base: position 1,557,219 of record BMAU01017014.1, read on the forward strand.
AGTTTGTCTTATTTATCGACACAAACGTTCTGATTCACTAATTGGTGTGAGGGGATAGTTAGAAGAGGGGAACGTTCTTTTAGCAATGTTAGATGCTTCCAGCTCTATATTTCTTTTTAAGAAAGGAATATATATACCACATATGATTAAACTACACTGCTGGACAATTGCTAAGGACGGATAACACTATCATCCATAGCAACCACAAAATGAAAGGAAGCAAAATGTGGAAAATTAGAATAAGTGCGGGATATTAGTAAGAAGAAGTATGAGTATATATGCAAATTTTTTCCACGTCTGTTCATCACGTGATAGCGTTCATAAGACATTTAAAGGTTTCGACGCGTGTGGACAGTTGTTGTTTCAAGTCAAAGTTTTACAGGAAAGATTTAATAGACGAATTTAAAATTTTTGGCATGTCTTCCTGACATCATATATATAATTTTATGCGTAGCCGAATTATTGGAAAGATCGAAAAAGGGCGAAAAATAACAGATGTTGCCAGGGAGTTCGACATTGCTCACAGCGTTGTTTCACGGCTGTGGAAGTCATTTAAAACTAATGGAATGTGTAGTATACGGCACGGGGGAGGTCGTGTTAGAAGTACGACGCCTGCAGAAGACAGATATATCGTCCTATCAGCAAAAAGGAACAGGCGCACCACAGCTCAGCAGGTAGCAAATCAGTTTCTTGCTGCCTCAGGAAAGCAGATCTCCCGAAAAACAGTTGCCAGACGTTTGAGGGGAGGACTATACGCACGCAGACCTGTTGTGTGTGTCCCATTGACCAGACAGCACCGTACTGCCCGATTGCAATGGTGTCGTGAGCATCACAATTGGACTGAACAGGACTGGGCATGCGTACTATTCTCAGATGAGAGTAGGTTCAGTCTGTCATCGGATAGTAGATGCCAACTGATCTGGTGCGAGAGTGGTACTGCTTATCGTCCAGAAAATATCCACGAAAAGGACCAATATCCGAAATGCAGTATCATGGTGTGGGCCGGCATCATGATCAATGGCCGCACGCGCCTACATGTGGTTGCGAATGGGACTATGACGGGCCAACGATACATTGATGAAGTTCTACTTCCTCATGTTCGTCTTTTCCGTGGTGCTGTCGGTGATAAGTTTGTTTTTATGGACGACAACGCAACATGTCATCGAACACTCGCTGTTCAGGATGGTCTAGACAGCGAGGGTATTCAACGTCTCGTATGGCCAGTGCGTTCTTTAGATCTAAACCCCATTGAAAATGTGTGGGATGCTTTGGGGAGGCAAGTTGCTGGTCGAAACTATCCTCCGACAAACAAGAACACCCTCATCCGTGCACTCACAGAGGAATGGGATAAATTGCCTCAACAGCTGCTGGATAATGTTGTGCAAAGTATGGTACGACGTGTGGAATGTTGCATCACACTCCACGGTGGACATATTCCGTACTGATACATTTCTTTAAGGTGCCTTCTGACTTTTAGATGCATTGTTCCATTTCTCCGTACGCAGATCAAATGAACATTTTTTTTCTTTCAGATGTTTCACAGCTTTTGTACTTTCCAGAACAATAAATATTCTTTATTCTAATATCTGAACAGTGTGGCAACTATATTTTATCCTACTAGGCCTCATGTCTCGCTTAATATTATGCTACATAGCAATTTGTGATCCGTCCTTAGCAATTGTCCAGCAGTGTATTTTATATGGGATTCAGACTGTAAGCTGGCAATAAACTATCGGTTCCATGTCAAGAAAACTATTCCTAACAACCCTAATATTTACAGTAGTGAGTTTTTATTAATATATTATACAGGGTAACCCAGGGATAATCTATTGGTGGGGTAGGGGACATCACAAGAATTTGCATAATAACCCATTGTTGAAAACGTCATCGGAAAGCTGTAGGACCAATACAATAAACGAAGTGACATAAGATTTTATAATTATCTGGAATATTTATTGGTTAAAGCTAGATCATGATGGGAGTTCCAGTCACTCGTGTTCCACTCTCACTATGTCTATTACCTCCCAATAATCCACATTCACACAATTTTTGGCATTCGGTTATCTAGTGTATCTTTCTGTGGGTACTTTTCGTGATGCAATCTTTCTAGTGCTCGCGCATTTTCTTCTGCCAATTCGTAAATCAGCTCGATATTCATAATTTTTCCATGCTGTTATGCGAGCTATGACAGCTCATTTGACTCCTCTAATGATTTTGCGAACAATTGCACCTAATACCTAACGAGGAATTTTCCGACAATGGGTCGCTGAGCTAATCTGAATCCTTGTGTGTATCCCCTACCTTCCCATAAAATCTGTCCCTAAAAGTTCTGACACATCCTGTATAAAGCCACACGAGAGCTATAGAATTATTTATTATTTTCTCTTTGAGGTATGATGTGGACGTGATAGCAGAATGATAAAAAATTAAAAATTTGTGATTGACGTTGTTTCTATTGAGTCATGGATTTGAGACTGAGAAGAATAAAGATTCACAGTATAAAGGGACTGGTGCATGCTAAATCTGACAGCTTTTACAGATTTCATGGTGACGAGTTGTTGAAGATTTGAGAATAGGTTACCAGTGCATATGCGGTCCTTGTCAACTGACTGCAGTTTAAACTTACAAGATTCATTACGACTAGTAAGCTATCAATCAGCAAGGTTGCTTTAGACTGTGATGTTAAAAAGTCATACCTAAGACGTTTGAGCTGCATTCTCACCAAGGATGCCAGCATCGAGCGTCTAGCCAGCCAGAGACTTCATTTCGTCCGAGATGAAGTATTTGATTGGCTAGACGCTCGACGCTGACAGCCTTGGTGTGAAAATGCAGCTTTATCCTTTCCCGCTTAAATTTTCACACAGGTTTCTGTTTCTTTAAAACGATGCAATGGCTGCGGTAGCCGAATGGTATAGGTATCTGATCGTGGTTTTGCCTTGTCACGAGTTCGAGCCCATAACCACTAAAGACCCGCCGTGTAAAGCAGCGATGCACGTTAAATCTATAGTAAGCTAAATCATCCCCCGTTGGTGTGGTGTGGTAGGTAGGAGAGGAGTAGCCAGCTCAGTTGTCGTCCACGTCAATTGGCAATGGTTTAAAATGACGTGGTCCGTCGACAAAAGCCCTCGTGTAGCTGAACAGTGCGACGTTAATATTCAATCAATCAATCTTTAAAACGAACCATTTTTGCGTTGAAATTCTTCTCATATTGTCACTTTTACTTTTAAATGAGCTTGGAGGTAAGAAAAAAATATTTTTAGCGATTGTAGTACTTATTTATTTAACTATGTTTCCATGCTCAACTTGAAAACTTGAACTTCTTTAAAATGAAAATTATGTTTAAAATACTTTAAGATAACAAGTTTTCAATTATATATTTTTGTTTGTAATCATCTAAAATTGTTAATTTTCTCTAGTTTAAAATGTTTAAAAAGTATCTTTTGTCACATTAAGGTTCGTCAAAAAGCTCGGCCGCGGTAGCCGAGTGGTATAGGTATCGGACCGTGGCTTGCTTTGTCACGGGTTCGAGCCCAGTACCACTAAAGACCCGCCGTGTAGGGCAGCGATGCACGTTAAATCTGTCGAGAGCTGAAACGTCCTCCCGTTGGTGTGGTGTGGTAGTTAGGAGAGGGGGGTGCCAGCTCAGGTGTCGTCCACGTCACTTGACCATGGATCAAAATTACGTGGTCCGTCGCCAAAAGCCCTCGTGTAGCTGAACAGTGCGACGTTAATATTCAATCAATCAATCAATCGTTAAAAACTCTCTATATTCACAAACATAGATTACGTAATTTTTCATGGTAATAAACTTGTTTTACTAATCCTTTAATCATATTTATCACTATTCTCAACCTAAATAGTTAGGTTTGCTGCAAGAATGTAATAATTATTTTAGGGCTAATTGTGAACATGCATTTGTAAATGATATTTGTCAAGAAACCTGTTAAAATTTTGCCGCCAGATATTCATATTTTTCTCATGTTATTAGAAATAACAGTGCATATTTGTTACTAACATCTTTATTACCCAATTATTAGGATAAACTAGAATTTTTTTATTAGTGGTATATGTGTATTTTTTTATTTAGTTGCATGCATTTGAGTCCCATAACGTTACTACTAATCATTAGCTGATCGACACACATGCGCATGAACTAATGAAGACTTTTATACGGATAAACTGATTTTTTTCTTACTGCATCTTTCAGTCCGGGTGCTGTCTTAAAGATATTAACTATCCAAAATGCCTTTGGAAAGAAAAGAAGTAAGTTTATTAATTTCGAATTTATTTTTGTTTTAACTTGAATCAAAAGTTCTTAAATAGTTTTTATCTTTTATTTTATTAATTGTAGAGAAGTGGCATCTTAACTATATCAATATTTGTATAGCTTTAATTATACGTTCTGCTTTGTTGTTCGGAGTTCAATAGTAAGTGTTCCGTTTTTATCATTAATAAAGGAATCCGTTTTAGACGTTGAATATAAGAATGACCAATAGCAAAATGATTAGCAAATTTTGAGAAAACTAACTACAGTCAATGTATTGGGACACACTACCAGTTCATAGATTTTTATCGTAATACTTTACTTAAACATAAAAATGAAACCAAAAAAAAGTAAACGTTATTTTGTTAAATATAAATCATAATTTGAACAAAATTCATATATTAATGCAATTAGGGTTAAAATTGAAAATCAAAGAAATCGAGTTAAGGAAAGGGCTCAAAAAATTATTGGGACAATAAATTAAGAAAAAAAATCAAACTCGAAAATAAATATCTTGTTGGGTTCCCCTTGCTTTTTATGACCTCTCGAAGTCTATTTGGCATGGATTGGATAATTTTTTTGCAAAATGATCTATCGATTTTGGTCCACTCTTCGGCCAAATATTTTCTCAAATCATGCTTCACAGAAATTTGGTACTCATATAGTTTTTTGCTGCAAATAATCTCGCACATGTTCAATGGGATTAAGGTATGGACTTTGTGCAGGAGTTTTAATAACTCTAAGACAGTGGTAGAGGAACCATTACTCGCAAATATCTGCAGTATGTCACGGATCATTATCGTGGTACAATTTAAAATATCCTGAGATTCTCAGATTGCTCGCACTTTGCTTTAAATTTCGCTTGGTATGTCAAGCTAGACATGTGTATTAATTATACCATCAATAAAATGTAAGTTTCCGAAGCCAGAGCTTGCCATGAAGCCCAGACAATTTGGTTACCTTTTCTTTGTTTGACAGTAGGCCGTAAATGTTTGACATACATTGCTGTATTTGATTTTCATCAAACCCTTTGCTTGTCATCCGATCCGAAAATGTTGTAATTGCTTTCATCAACAAAAATGATATTTTCCCAATATTATGTTGGCTGCTTTACATACATTTTAGCAAATGCCAACCTAGCTTGTCTATTTGATTTGCTGATGTGCAGCTTTCTTTGAGGTACTCTGCCTGCCACGATACTTATGTTTTCTTAAAACATTTCCGACAGTTTCAGGATTTACTGCTTTTCTGAACCTACTTTTACATTGCAAAGTCATTTTTAATGCACTAGTTCTTGGATTAATGTGTACTTGTCTTACAGTCCAGTCCACCTCTCTTCACATTCATTAAATATCCTTGAACGCCCTGATCTTTGCTTGTTTTCAACACTGTCTGTCTTCTTAAACCTGTTAATGTTAAAAACAGTAGACTGACTCAATTTCAATGTTTTTTCTATACAGCGAATTTATTTCCTCTTTCCAATGACAGTTTGATATTTCGCACATCAACCAATATATCTTTGTTTCTCGCCATCTTTTCTATAAATAGTCTTATCTGTTGAAACATTTGTGTTTAAACTTCTAGCCTAAAAAGTAGTGTGAAATTAAATTTTATTGATGTCTGTATATTTGTTAAATGTCTCATTTCAAAGGTGTCCCTATACTTTTTTGACTCCAGTGTACCTTTGAATTATATTTGAAAAGCTAGATCAAATTATAATACTAATGTTTCCTTATATACTATACACCTAATGCTAAAATATTAATTCATTTTGTTTTTGTTTTAATGTGATAAATATTTTTATAAATGGCTTTACGGTCCCAATCCTTTTTTGATTGACTGTATGTTGACAATAAATGTAGAAATTTTCTGAAAATTCAAATTACGTTATACGTTTATATAAGATTTGTCTGTGCAACCAAAAGAAGGTTAATATTTTGTACATCTACTAAGCAGATTTGTTTTACTTCATAAATCAAAAATTATGGCATAATAATTCATGCAGTGTAATATGCAGAAGTATTTCATTTGATCCAAATAAATGATATATTTGGTATTTTCACAGCATTTTAATGTTGATAACTATTGAAATCAAGTAGTTGGAGGTGAAAAAGTAATTAATGGTACAATCTTCCAGCATGACTTGTACTTAGTTATTTACGAGCATAGACGGGAAAATTGTATCGACGATATATAAAGTAAACAATTCAATTTTAACTACTTCGCACAATCACGTTTATTTACGAATACTTATGGATAAGACGGTTCATATAAAGAAAGTAGTTTTTCAATATATAAAACCCGATTACATTGTAATTTCACAATAAATAACCATATCTGGAATTACTAAAAGAAGGGAAACATGAAATCTACACTAGGTAAAACAATTAAATGGACAGGTAATTTTTTGGAATAAAAAGAAAATTAAAGCAAAGAAAATCAAATCTAGGCAAAATAAATTAAAAAAATAGAATAAAAGAGCAGTATGTGTGGGGGGAAAATGGGCTCAACTTGCACCCTAACTATCAAGACTGGTAACTTGTTCAGTACAGCAGATGACCGAAATTCTGCCAGTCAGAGAAAAACATGCTTATAGGGAGGGTGTATTATAGCGAGCTTCTAACAGCAATACAACTCTCGCACTAGTATTTCATGTTATGTACCAAGGTCCTTATCAAACCCTTGTGGCAACCGTTTTGCACCAAGGCACTCTAGAACGTATTCATGGTCATTCGAGCTGCAAATTGAGCATCCCAGTACATGCCATACGTGTTTGATATAATTAAGGTTAGGGGACATCGCCACCCCCCAAAATTGTTGAATATCCTCCTATTAGAATTTGTCTACCAATTTAGTTTAGTGTGAGCAGGCTTTATCATCCGTAAAAATAAAATTAGGTCCATATGCTCCATGAAAAGCTTAACACTGGATGCAAAGATCTGGCCCATGTTTACCATGATGTCTACCCAGATCATCAGATCACCTCAACCATAGTGTTTTGCTTCGACAATGTTAACTGGCTAATATCGATTCCCGGCGTCTCTTTAGATGATAGCACGTCAAGAGTCATTCTTCATAATCGTGACTCATCACTAAAGAGAACCCTCCTCAAATTATCCTCTATCCAAAACAGGTATTGTCGGCATCGTGCTGAACCGTCCTTTTTATGGTTCATAATCAAAGGGATGCAGACTATAGGGCACCTGACATACAAGACAACCACATTATGTTTCTGGGACACTGCTTCCGTGAAAAGGTTATTCCGGTTGCTTTAAACAGGTTGTGAGACAGTTGTCCCTTCATCACGTACCTCTCTCTTTTGGTTAGAATTCTGAAATAAAGGTCTTGAGCTGACGATGTTGCACTTTAGTTGCCTTAGGCAGGTCGGTGTATCTCTGTTCTGTTAACTGTTTCCACGCAGTTAACGCCATATTTCACAAGACCATATGGTCTCTATAGCGGGTAGCTTGTGATTGACTCGTCTCGAATTTTCCAACTATCCGCTGTCTTGTGTCATCTTCTAGACAAGAACAACTGTCCATTTTAACGATGAGGGCAAACAAATTAAATAAAATAAGAATTATGGGCTAAGCTACGATGTTTCAAAGCATCCTTACACTACAAGCTTCAGAGATCAAGTGAGGTACTTCTACACAAACTCGATCACACCATCACACTTCCTTATTAAGTCAAAGACCACTTTTTACCAGAGGTGTCTGCGAAAAGCTTAGTTATCATCCAATACCTAATTTGCATATAGAAGTTTATTATTTTGCTCTTTCTCTATTAAAAAAAATATCCATCTCTTTAATTGTTTTCAGAACTGTAGAAAAAATACATCGTACAAGCATCTTTAAAACCTGCTTTTAAAACTATAAGCAAGAAAAAAAAGAATTTTTTTAAATTACATTTATAAAGATTATAATACCAAAACTTTAAACCCATCAAATTATTTTTCAATATTTCTAGAGTTAAATATAATCCATTTACAAAAATAGTTCCAAATAAATTTCGTTGCATTCCTGATACTTATATTTTCAGCTCTTTTAAGTTTGAATTAGTAAAATTATCCTATGTGAGGGAACTCTTTTGTCGCATGATATTATTGTATTTTACATTGATACCAAACTTCAGCATATACCACCATTTATAGATTAGGCAATACATTTGATAAGAACATCTTTTTTTATTTGTATGTGAACAACCATGTACTCGAACGCTCATGCTACATACTACATACAAAGTTTGCTGGACAATAATTATCCCTACTTTCCCAAAGACTTTGTCTGCGATAATACAGTATTAAATGAATGTTCAACTCAAAACTGAAGTAAACTAAGCGTTTTCCATAATAGAATGTAGTTTCAGCATAGTTGGTTGCTAGAATGCTTTCGCTTTGATGTTCGGAATTAAATGAATGCTAATTTCGGAGCGCGTTTTATACCACTTGTTTGACTGGCTACTTTCTACCCAAATCCAAATTTATCCCTTTTGGATTGTTTTTTTTGAGGAAATATAAAATGTATACGACTATCTCAATTTCGAAGAGGAACATATTGCTCTCTATAAAATTCGTAGCTTGTGAACGCTTGTCTGAAATACCAGGGACCTTGTAAGCCTTTTTTAATCACTATTAACAGAAGGACGTCTGTTGATATTGATTGGACGCTGGGGCTTGTTTAGTTCTCTTTTCGGCATTTTTTTGTAGGAATTTTAAAAATTGTTCTTAATATTTAATCATTTTCTATGGCAATTACACAAATAAATGCTTTGCGGCTTTAAGTGACTTTGGAGAGATTTTACAAATAAATATACCTAAAACATCTACTGGTGTTTCTACACTTAAGTAATTTATTATTATAGATAGCTGTTGTTCTGAAAAACTATTGTTTTACTAATAGTATCTACTTTGTTAAGTAACATCCGGAAGTAATATCACACATTTATTTGACGTTTAATGCAGTGATATTAGTTTCACTGCGGAAATGAGTCAATAATACTAAAATCGTTGTCTAAGTGTTTTGTTACATAGCATTTGGCTATCTGTTTTTGCATTCCAATTGCGTAAGTGCCAGAAGTTTGATAACCAAGTAAATACTGAAGTTAAAAGAATTAAAAATTCTCAAAAAATGAGATTAAAGAGTGTAATTGAAAATGAAACTAAAAATATGCGTGACTCTTGCAGGAAAATTTATTATCACTGTATTCATTGCAATGTGCAGAACATTATACATAAAAACGATAAATACTAATAAAAACCCTCGCATTTTTTTAACACAAATTCAGTCCTGCTTTAACCCTCTAACTGGATACCTTCCTCCTGAAAAGTTATTCCGAAAAAGTTTCTCTTATATTGCTATTCCCTTCAAAAATGCAACAGACTTCAAATATTTCCCCCTTTTATAAAACTTGGGAGGTCGAAACGGGACAACTTTATGACTTGGTTCGGCGTCTTTAATCAGTAAGAACCAGGATAGCAATCTTTTACAGCTAGCTGTTGTTGCCTTGGGCAATCTTGTATGAAAACCGTAGTTCCAAGCTGTCGTTTTCCCCATAGATTCAGTCACAGTAAAATTAAATTAAAATGCAGGGTAAAAAAAAAAAACATGAAATAAATGGCGTGTTAAAAGTTGAAAAATAGTTATATTTTCTTCAAACAAAACTTATTTCTGTCATTTTTTAAAAATTAAAAAAAATATATTGGTACTGCGATTTGAACTAGAATAAAGCATCCTGTATTCATTTTTGAATATGAGAGTAAGAAAACGCGCTCACTTTCCTGTTTTTAAAAAAAAAGTTATGAGGTAAAAAGAGTAAAGGCCCTTTTTTTTTTTAAACAATAAGACAATTAATGGTGCATATATTTATGAAATAAAACAGATCTTTCTCTATTCAATTATATTTTTAATTTAGAATAACATAAAAAATGATTTCAATACTTTTAATTTATTTAAATTTAAATCATATAAATGATATTTTTATGTTAACTGAATATTTTTCGGAAAAAAATCTAAATTTTCATTCCTAGTGCTCTCCTTTTCGAACTCCTTGTATTAAATAAAAATATATTTTCTACATCGGCATTTGTGATGGACATAACACACATTCAGTCAATAATTTTTAATTTTAATGGGGAATATACTTCAAATACCCATGACAGTACTTCTAACCTTTTTCTACTCAAGTTTAATTTCTTATCTTTCTGTTTCTTTTATTACAAGGAAAAATGTCACACAATTCAGTCATTAAATTCTATTGTGAGAAAAGTTCTCCCTAATTAATTTTGTCTCTCAAAACAGTACACTTAAAATAATTTTGTTCAGTGAAGTTAACCGACAGTTCCACAATGTATTCATACCAAATTTTAAAAACAAATTTAACACTTGGAAATGTATCCTGTATTAAATTTTTCAGTATACACAAATATATTTCCTGCTGTAGGGAAGATATAGTATGAGATGTGGTGTGCGGTTGTGAAAGAATGTTTTCATACTTGTAGACTATTTTTTAAAATTTAAATATCACTGAAGCTGATCATATAACAGCAAATGAGCCTTATTTTAATGTGTGCTGGTATCAAAGTAAAACACTTTACAATATTAAACAGCCTATGGGTTTATACTCAATCTATTCGCACAATGGCTTACAACTTCTATTCAAATTGTAAAGAAACTGAAATATATATATAAATATATCTTACTGCAGTCAAAAATATTCATAATATGTAAGTATCCTGTTTCTCCACTTTTTTTTGTACATTTTAAAAACTGTAGCTGAATGCAATTTTTTATATTTATAAACGAGGCATAACAGCTCACACAGTCGTAAAATGTCTTTATCATTTTAAATCCACTACTATAAAACGTATATGGATTGTAAGATCAGTCGTAAAATCCTAAAAGCTTTTAGAGGAGCTAAAAACATGTAATTTTGGATTGATAAAATGTTTAAAATAATACACAAATATACATGTTATTAAGCAAATACATTTGAAAAATCAAACTTCCTTCTGAAATAAACGCAATTGAAAGAAAAATGTTTTATTGCAAATGAGTGGAAATACATGTTTATCTAAGGGGTATCCCCAAAGTGAGGTAATCCTCAAACTTAAGACTCAAACTCAGTGGCACAACAATCCATGAGGGCCAGGAACTACTGTGAACATTAAAATACACTTGACCATTGGACGCTGAGGTGCATGAACAGATGTCCCTGATTTGGTGGTCTGTCTGAACAGAGAGACCTTCAGTAATTAAGACCCGAAGGAAGCTTGGTACTCATTTATCGACCCAATGTAGCGGCGATGAAAGGCAGAGTCGACCTTGCGCAGCCCGTTAAGAGAACCCCAGACCTGTGGTGTGGAAGCACGATACACTACCACTCGATCTTATTCGGTGAAAAATAAAATTTAATGTTAGAATCTTATATAAATCCCTAATAAATGAGGGAGTCCAAACTTTTTTTTTCATGTAAACTATTTAGACGGAAATGGTTAATTATGAACATTTCACAAGTTGCATAAATTAAAATTAACCGTTATAGTTTACATAAATTTTTAGGGTGCAACAGGTGTATTTCGGCTGCACGAATTACTTTTAAAAGGAATAAGGTTACGAAAAAGTAGTAAAAATCTATTTAAAGTAGGGTTGGTTACCTTACATATTGTCAAACACAACAGTGCATTGGAAGCCAATTCCACAATTCGTTGTTATAGAAATGTATGGAAAATTACAAGATTTATTTTTGCATTTGTAATTTATATATATATATAATTTTTCCTGGGAAATTTAAAAGCTAGAGCGGCACCCATCAAAACCGCGGTTCTCTCTCTGTTTTTCCAGATCACCCCTGACTAAGCCGGCTCTGCCATAGTAAGTGAAAATGCCGGATTTTTTTGTTTGTCAAGATCATTTTATAGCAAACTGCATTTTTCATGTATTTTATATGGTCTTTTTATATTTTCTGCATCAATATCTTAATGTCTGAATTTAAAATTACATAAAATCCTTGACATTCGCATCAATGACCATGATAATTTTTATTAGTATATGAATGTGTCATCAAACGATTACATGACTAATATTAACATATTATTTTAACCATTTAATTAATATTAAGTATAACATATTGCAGGCAAATTTTCTGAACTTTAAAATAAATATTTCGAAACTACTTCAGATATACTCAAAATTTTTTCATTCCTACGCTTTAGCTTCTCAGTTTTGCTTCTATGTAAGAACTTATTGTAATTGTATATTCATCAATTTTTTTAGTGTATTTTTGCTCTTAGCATGCGGTTTTCAACTGAATTGTATGAAATCTTCGAAATATATTAAATGAATGATTGAATATTAACGTCGCACTGTTCAGCTACACGAGGGCTTTTGGCGACGGACCACGTAATTTTGAACCATGGTCAAGTGACGTGGACGACACCTGAGCTGGCACCCCCGTTCTCCTAACTACCAAACCACACCAACGGGAGGACGTTTCAGCTCTCGACAGATTTAACGTGTATCGCTGCCCAAAAAATACACGGCGGGTCTTTAGTGGTACTGGGCTCGAACTAGTGACAAAGCAAGCCACGTTCCGATACCTATACCACTCGGCTACCGCGGCCGAAATATATTAAGATACCAAAGAAGCTATATAATAAAATTTGAAATTTTTATTATACTCAAACAATTGCTAAACTTATGGTAAATAATTTTTACCTGCGCGATGCATTTTTTTCGAAATTTCAAAATGGAATTTCTAACGTAAAAATTTCTAGCTTTATAAGGTTGAGATTTCAAAAAATATCCATATTTTAATTACTTATTCAGTTAGCCTTTAAAAAAGATAAATGTTGAGGTATTTTGTATAAATAGATATTTTTGAACAATATATAATTCGAATTTTTTGAATAGCTCGAATTTAAAATTGATTTTTATGTTTATTTATATGCATAAATGTCTACTGTAAATGTTAAACCGTATATTTTTGATTACCATTTATTCAAACATCCAAGTTATAAAAAAATGTGTGAAAATCTTCATTCATGTTGTCTTTGATTTAAACTGAAGTTCAAGCACTTAAAATTCAAATATAATTCGGTGTATTTTAACAATATATAACTAGGCACTGTACTTAAACTTCCCTGAACACTTAGGTTTTGGATAGGGAAGTGTTGTCCCTCATTTTGCAAAAAAGTTATTAAATTTGGTATGAAATGGTTTTGTACAATAAATAAAAAAAAAATTATAAATTTAGAATGTGTAGGCCATGTGCAAAAGAGAATGGGTACAAGACTTAGGAAGCTTAAATTAGTAAAGAAATTATCTGATGGTAAAACTATTGGCGGTAAAGGTAGGTTAACTGATAGTTTAATTGATAAACTTGCGCATTACTATGGTAATGCTATTCGATGCAATTCTACTAGTGTAAAAGGAAATGCGGAAAGCCATTTGGGCTGTTTGGGGTCATTCTTGCAGCACTGATGATTTAATCGAGAAATTTTTTAAGACACAGTTTGAAAGTTTAAATTCATTAATTTGGAAATTTTGTCCTAAGACGATTGGTTTAGTCTTATTTTTATCAAAGTGTAAGAAAATGTTTCAAATTGATTTGATGAAGTTTAAATTTATTCGTTTTTAGTGGTCGGAAAATTGAAAAGGTTCCAAATTTTACAAAGAGTTTGGTGTTTTATTAATTTTTTTCGGTATCTTATAATCAAAAATAATCATGTTTCAGAAAAAACTAAAATCTTTGATTAAAATAAGAAAATGAAGAGAAAGAATATAATTTAAAAAAGATAATTTGTCTAACTATATAAAATAGCCGATTGCACTAGATACGCCCCAACTTGTTACAGTTTCAAATTAATATGAAACCAAAAAGGGAATTGTAACATGTTTTACTTATTGTTGGGACTTTTCAAAACTTTTAAAATACGAGGTAACAAGTAAACACTTCCTGAGGTACTGAGGTATGAAAAAAAGAAATAATTCTCTATTTTTTTATCGATTGAAAAATGTTTCAAATGATTTGATGGTTTAAAACACGGGTTTCCCTGAAAAGGTTTCAAATTTTTTAAAGAGTTTGGTGTTTTATTAATTTTTCGGTATCTTATAATAAAACTCAAAAACTGCTGTGTTGATAATTTGTTAACTATATAAAATAGCCTCCGTCCCTCATTATCAAATTTTCAAGATGTTAATGCGTTGGGTTTTCAAAACTTTTAAAAACGAGGGTAAACACTTCCTGAGGTAAGGGAAATTTTCTATTTTTTTACGAAAAGTACGGCTAATCCGATGTTAAACCTTAAAAAGGGGGAAAGGATTTGAAAACGCTAATCCGCTTTTGAAAACGCTACTTGAAGGCGGAAAAATCCGTGCAGTCCATTTTCGAAGCATCTTTACACTGACGGAATTTTCCGTGCTATCCGGTTAGAGGGTTAATATACTAATATTTAAAAATTATATTTCTCTATTACATTTTGAAGGATTATGTAATGTGTTTATGTTTTTCTGATATAAAGGGTCATAATATACGATAATTGCGTAAAATATTAAAAGTCTTAAAACTAAACCCTACACAACAACAGTCCATATTTAGTTATATAGCAATTATTTTATGTATTTTATATCGCGGAGTTGAAGAACACTGGAAAACGTTCAAGGGTAATCGAAATCCCGCTCGTTCACTAGTTAATGCTATCAAGCATGTGTTGTAATTTATGAATGAAATTTGAATAGTTTTTGGAAACATGAACTATTGAAAGATTTTCTTTATAAATACTGTCAAGATATTCCTTTATTTCCTGTATCTGTACATATCAACACGTCACTTGCATCCATGTATTTCTATACAATAATCATTTCAGTATTCTGTACAAGTACTTAAAATGTGTACCATGAATCTTGAATAAGCATGCATCTTAAGAGAATCACTCTTCTTGATTACTACTTATGCCCTTTTTTCCCCTAATTTTCGTTGACATTCTTCTCCCCATTTGCAAAAGATTTTCTCAAAAGTGTTTACGACTTCGATAAACCAAGAAACCATAACCACACAAAAAGTTAAAGTTGTGCAAAGGCAATTAAGTATTACTGGTCTTCTCTTTAAACATCCACCACAAACATTATCTATGGATT
This sequence comes from Trichonephila clavipes, assembly GCA_019973935.1. Classification (NCBI taxonomy): domain Eukaryota; kingdom Metazoa; phylum Arthropoda; class Arachnida; order Araneae; family Nephilidae; genus Trichonephila; species Trichonephila clavipes. The sequence goes on from BMAU01017014.1 coordinate 1,572,618, forward strand.
GACTTGAAAATGTTACAGGAGGGGCCATTAACTCTACATCAAAATTACATTAAAAAATTGTTGAAGACCATTGGAATATTGAATAAATACAAACAATTTATTTGGAACAACATAAATTGGATGCCTTAGGTACATCTCTTAAAGAATCTAATGCATCAATTTCATATTTTCCATTTATAATCGGGATTAGTTAGCTTTCCGATGTTTCCAGTATACCTCATTATATCTTCTACCCTATGACCAATATAACCAGAAAACTTCTGATCCTCAGGAAATTTTGCCAACAGAACTATCAGATATATTTCTAATGAATTAGAATGCATGGTCATTGCAATTAAACACAACAAGTAAAACCTGTATGATATTGTAATCCTTTTTTGAAGTGAACCAGTGGAACAGTCGAGATTAAATTGCTGTTGTGAAAACACATAAAATTGATGGATTCTAGATAAATTTTTAATAACTGTACTCTTTTTAGGACTAAACCTATTTTAAATACATCCAACATATCCGTTACAATGTGTCAGGTATAGACAATTTAGAAACAATTAATACACTACTTGTGTGCCATTAAAATTGCTATACCAAGAAAGCGACTTGCCACAGACGTGATATTTTAATGACCTGAAAAAGGTGCTGTGATATGAAAATGATTAGCTTTGAAGAGCATATTCAGGCGACGGCAGACACCTACAATGTGTCTAAATGAGGAAATTAATCAGTCGATTTCTCATACGCAAATTACATTTAAACGTTGTTGCCTGGTGAAAAGTTGTCACGCCTTATGTAAGAAGACGAAATGCGTATCACCACGTTTCTGACAATGATAAACGACTAATTGTATTGTACTGGGTTTGCGGTTTATCGTATCGCAGTATTGCTGCTCTCGTCGATCGAGATCCAATGGCGGTTGGTTGAATGTCGAAACGATAGGTTCAGGAAGATATTTCGTAACGCCGTACTGGATCTCAGTTACTACCTGTCACTAGCAGCTGAGAAGATAGTGTTACTCAAGTGATTGTTACAAAAGAGTACGTTTTTAAGGATACAATGATTTTATAATACTTTTTTGAACACAATAAATAGCAAAATATGAACTGTTAAGGTAGAGGAAGAAACACTGAATTAGGTAAGTCTATAGTGACCCGGCCATTATTTTCGAAATCTTCCTTTTAATCGATACAGGTTTTATTTAACTGAAATCAAACTAGTCGATAATGGAGACATTGGCAATTTGTTGAACATAGCCCCCAAGACCTTATCCTCTTAAATACCTCCGGCGTATACATACTGATGGCCACCGTAAATGCAACACTCTGAAGGAAGCATGGAAATAATATGAAATTTACAACATGCATTAGCGGAGGTGAGATATGCATATGATTAGAATTTCAGCGCAGAAACAGAATGTGCGCTTGTGGCACCACCTCAAAGCGCTATTTAAAACTTGAGGATTTCGACGATTTCAAGTTCGGCATTTGTGTTTTTCTTGTGCTTTTTAAAAACGATCAGTTATGTCTCGTAAAAAACAGCGACCAGCTTTTGATCAAGTATCCGAGTTCGACAGAGGAAGGATAGTGGCCTACCGAGATTGTGGATTATCTTTCAGGAAATTCGGTAGTCGTGTTGGACGAAACTAAACAACCGTAATGCGGATATGTGACCGTTGGATGCAGGTGGGTAAGACGGACCGACGTGGTCGATCGATTCCACCTCAGTTCACCACTTCACGTGAGGGCAGGCAAATGTTCAGATGGAAGTGACGGATCCCTTAGTCATATCACGAACCGTAGCAAAGCGCATTGAGTCTAATGCAAGATTCAGTGTCTACGCGTACCATTCCACGCCGTTTACAGCAGAGAGGTATTCCATAAGACGTCCATTGCTTGGTGTACCTTTGATGCAGAACCACAGACGTCTCCACCGCCAATGGTGCGATGAAAGAAGGATGTGGGTGGCCAAATGGAATGAAGTTGTCTTTACTAATGTGTCAGGGATCTGTCTGAAGCACCACGATGGTCGGATTAGTCTGGAGAAACCGTGGAGAGAGGATGCTAAGCAGCTGCGTTATGCATCATTACAATGGTCCTGCATCGTGTATTATGGTATGAGGTGGTATTGGATGCCAATCTCCCACCCCTCTAGTACGCATTGCGGATACTTTAAACAGCTAGAGCTACTACTCCGAGGTGTTGGAGTCGGATGTACTTCCTTACATTCAGGGCTTGGTCACAGCCATATTTCAACAGGATAATGCGCGACCACCCATGATACGCAGTGTACAAAGTTTCTTCGTCAATCACCAAATTGAATTTCTTCGCTGGCCGGTTCACTCTCCGGATCTTGCGCCGATAGAAAACCTTTGGTCCATGGTTGCTCAATGATTGATCCAGATTACACTCCCAGCTGCCACACCAGATCATTTTTTCAATGTGTGGAAGCTGCTTGGTCTGATGTACCCCAAGAACTCATCCAAAGTCTCTTTGAATCAATGTCGAGGCGTGTGGCAGCGGCTATCTCCAACAATAGTGTCTACTCTGGCTACTGATTCTGGTAGGAACCACAGTTCACAGAAGCCTATAAATTTAATCATTTGATACTTGGTCAACATGTTATTTACAAAATAAATTTTATTGTGCTATCTCTTGTCTTTCTTGGTGTTGCATTTACGGTGGCCAGCAGTGCATTAGCCTTGCTCATCGCATTCGTTTTATCCCGGACATATGTTTCCTTTTGAAGAACGATAATTTTATTTGTGCTGCTAAAAGTAAAATAATTCCCAAGGCTTTGGAATGCAATAAAATGAACCTGATAATGACACTATTTGCGAAAAGGATTTACTTATTTAGGAGAAAAACTTGCTTAGATTTTGTTATTCCTTTACCTCCGACCCAACGCATACGCACATCTAAAACTCGAAACTGGAAAGCGAATCGCGTAACTTTGAATCGCAGTTAAGGAGTTAATATAAGTGATATGAAAATCAAAATTAAATTTTGTTTCCAAGCACTAGATCCTGAACTAACATTTAGTTTTAGATATTTAGAGCGATGTTACATCGACAAAACTAATGAGGCTAAAAGGGACCAAGGACTCGTCACCGCTAACTCATAGAGATACTGTTCTTTAAAATTGCCGATTTGCAAAGTTATTAGGTAGGTGGGATACTGAAATTTGATAGGTTGGGTGAGATCTCAAGTTTTGTTCTATTCATTTGACATGGTTTAAAATTATGTTGTTTGAATAGAACAAATGTATGCTCTTAAGTGCAACTTAAATAAATAAATCATGTTCAAAGTTATGGAATGGAATGTTTTTATTTCTAGGATTTAAATTTTTGGACACTCCTTATTTTGCTTTTTTTCAACGTTCTACTTTTTGGATGTTGTCCGACTCTTCAAGATTATGGAACTGAACATTCTGAAATAATGTATATATGCCGCACTATCTTTCTCCTTCAAAGTGGAGCTTTAATTTTATATCTGGTTATAAGTACACGAGTAAGTATTGCCAGACGAATTTTCTAAACAATATCTGCATATTATACAGAAAATGTTAATTCATATACATTGCATTTCAGCAACGTTTAAAAATAGTGTCAAAAACTTACAATTCAGAGAATTAAAATCATTTTATGTACAGAAAATAAATGCTTAGTTTTTATGAATTTTAGTAATCCTTTTAAATTTAATATTCTAAAACTAGAATAGTTAAATAAGCATGCAGTGGGAAGCACGAAAATTAAATTAATACGATCTGGAATATTCGGTGGAATTAATGCACATTTATGGGAAATCTCCTTATAAAGACAATTTAAAATGTAACATTTAAAATTTGACTCATTTAGTTAAGGTTATAGAAATGTGCATAAAGTTTGTTTGCTATAATACCCAAAAATAGTTTCATGACGATTGACTGATAGCTGTTGACATGCATCGCTCTTTATGTACTCATTAACGTCAAACTAGAGACATAAGAGATATTAACGGTTTCTATACATGGCACTTAAATGACATAAAAAGCAAGATATGATCTACATAACTTTTCGGCTCTGTTTTTCTTTCTCTCATTTGTTAATAATTATCGATGGTAAAGGGGAATGAATTTTAAAACCATTACACATTATAAAAGATCTAGTATCTGTAAAAAGCACATTAATGCAACGGCTAGTGGGGTTACTTTTATTTCCAGTGGTTAACCCTCCGGGTGGTTCGCTTCCTCCTTAAAAGTTGTTACCAAAGCGTTTACTCTCATTTTGAAGTTCGCTTTAAAAATGCAACATACTTTTTCCTTTTCCCCCTTTTAAGACTTGGGAGGTCAAACAGGGACAATTTTATGCCTTAGTTCGGTCTCTTTGTCATGTGAGAACCAACAAATAAATCATTTACAGCTAACTGTTAAGTAGTCTTGGGCAATCTTGTATGAAAGCTGTAGTGCCTCTCGGTCGTTTTCCCGATATGTTCAGTCACAGTACAGTTAAAACGAAATGAAGGATAAAAAAAAGGGAAAAATGAAATAAATGGCGTGTTAGAAGTTGAAAAATTATATTTTCTTCAAACGAAATTTATTTTTCAGTCATTTTTTTTATAAAATTATATATATATATATATATATATATATATATATATATTGGTATTGCGATTTGAACGAAAAAAGCATCCTGTATTCATTTTTTAAATATGACAGTAAAAAAACGCGCTCACTTTCCTGTTTTTTTAAAAAGTAATGAGGTAAAAAAACGAAGGCCCTATATCTTTTTTAAACAATAAGACAATAAATGGTGCATACGGTGATATACATACAATAATTATTTTTAAGAAATAAAACCGATCTTTCTCTATTCAATTATATTTTTATTTAAAATAACATTATGGATTTCAAGACTTTTTAACTTATTTTAATTTAAATCATATAAATGATATTTATGTTAACTGAATATTTCTTGGAAAAAATCTAAATTTTCATTCCTAGTTTTCTCCATTTTCGAACTTCAAGTATTAAAAATTTATTTTCTACTTCGGCATTTGTGATGGACATAACACAAATTTAGTCAAAAATTTTTAATTTTAATGGGGGATATACTTCAAATGCGCATGTAACAACTTCTAATTATTTTCTACCCAAATTTTATTTTTATCTTTCTGTTTCTTTTATTACAAGGGAAAATGTCATACATCGATAACTACATTTTCACACAATTAAGTCTTTACAAATTCTATTGTGAGAAAAGTTCTCCCTAATTAATTTTGTCTTTCAAAACAGTACACTTAAAACAATTTTGTTCAGTGAAGTTAACAAACAGTTCCACAATGTATCCATACTAAATTTTAAAAGCAATTTTAACACTTGGAAATGTATCCCGTGTTAAATTTTTTGAATATACACAAATATTTCCTGCTGTAGGGAAGATATAGTATGAGATGTGGTGTGCGGTTGTGAAAGAATGTTTTCGTACGTGTAGACTATTTTTGAAAATTTAAATATCACTGAAGCTTATCATATAACTGCAAATGAGCCTTATTTTAATGTGTGCTGGTATCAAAGTAAAACACTTTACAATATTAAACAGCCTATGGGTTTATACTCAATATCAGACTATTCGCAAAATGTGGCTTACAACTTCTATTCAAATTGTAAAGAAACTGAAATATATATATATATATATATATATATATATATATATATATATATATATATATATATTATGTCTTAATAAACAATTTTTGAATTGTTCATTTATTTAATAAGTTTTAACCCTGTAAGGAACATGATACGTATTCTGTTATTTCTAATATCAAAGGGTCTTCAATACTTTATTAAAAATTTAGAACAAGAACGTTTTAAAGTAAAATTTTTTGGGTATCATTGATTAATTCTTGTATTACGATAATGGTTTTAAGGTCATTTTCCACTTGAAATAATGATTTTCATTTATAATGAAATGAGATTTTTGAACGTATTCCCGGAAAATTGGATCAACGTATGCAATGATATATATTTATAGAAATTCCTTAGAAATTAATTGTTTTATACATGATAATTATTTCATTATTAGCATGTTTATACACATCATTATTTGTAGAATTTCCTAGTTCTCGATCTCGATCGGAAGTATCTTATATGTAAACGTGAATGCTTGCATATTTGTTTAGAAACTTGTAAACATTACATTGTTGGCCATATCATTAAAAACTTTAGCATGGATCTTCGCCAACGTTTTCAAGGTGTAAAAAATCAAATTGATTTTTAGGGAATATTTTTCTAAGACTCTCTGTTTAAGGTGGAGTTTGTAAGTGCAGCTAATAGTCTCCAAATGCAGTGATAGGCAGCTAATATGGCGGGAAACTACTCCTGATCTTGTTTAGAAAACGAATAGTACATTTGGCGGACAATTCGATTTGATAACATTTAAAAGCAGTTGAGAGAAAATTCATAATCGGGGATTACGCTTAAGGTGGGGTTAAATAGATATATTAAGTTTTAAAATTTCAAATCTTAGTTTTAATTTAAGAAGAAATGATTGTAAGAAATTTTACTGAATTGAATATGAAACTTAATGATAAGACTTGAATATAAATAACTTTAAAAATATATAGTTATACATTATGATAAAGTTAGTCTTCTGTAACGTCCATATTCACCGCTAACCTGACCGCCGGTTAGAGGATGGAAAACTGGGTTTCGCCGAAAACGCTATTCACCATCACAAGTTAATAGCTTAACTGCGCTTCAAGTTAAAAATCCTGACCCCGGATCACAGATGGGTTAGTTTTAACCGCACATGCGCAGTAAGCGATTTTCCGAGTGTTTGCGTTTTCTTGCAGCAAAACACTACTTTTCTTTGTCGTTTACTTTTTTAAATTTAAATAACACTGACAGATCTGTTGTGATGTTCGCGGATTCACCACTCCGTCAGTTGTGATTGAATGGCCGCGTTATTTTAATATACGCTTCATTTTTTTTTTTTTTTTTGCTACTAACAGCATCTGCTTCCTAACATTCTATTATATGTAAGTGTGGCTTCATCAAAGCGAACACCAACTTTTTTTTTCGTACTGCGTAAAATAAATTTTGCTGGGATTCATTTAAACGGTTAGCGATACTCGAGGTTAGAAACAAGCTGGCACGAGGCGAATATAGAAATTGTAGCTCCAGTCGGAAGTCACGGGATTTATTTCGACCAATTGGAATCGACCAGTAAACCCAGGTTAAGAAACCCAGAGTCAAGTAACTGGATGTGGAAATAGAGCTGTGAATTGAAGTTCTAAGCTGAGGTTGACTGTCGGTTACTTAACTCCAGGTTTCATCGCTGGGTTAGGTTAGCGGTGAATACGAGCGTTAGTGCCAAAGTATCTGACGTTTTCAAATTGATGCAATAGATCCCAAACTGATTATTTGTGAAAATATTTGTAATTCTTGTAGCAAATTAGCTTACAAGCGCAAGTAAAATGTGTGAAGAAATTTAATAAGGATTCAAGAAATTAATATAAAATAATTTGAATATGAGCTAAGAATTATATAACTATGCAATCAGCACAAAGATGAAATAAACTATTTAATTGATCATAGTTTATCCCTCGTTGTTATTCACTATTCATTTTTCTTCATAGTTAGAAACTACACTCTATAACAGAAAAAAAGACGCCCAAAGAAGTAGTTGCCCGATTGTAATTAAATTTCGTATGCAAAGACATTTGTAACAAACATGCAAATGATTAAAATTTGATGTACAATGAATGAACAGCGGAAACTGCAGCACCTCGTGCGCACTCAGCATGCGTATATAAAATGAGATTCTCAATCTCATTGTCAAAATGTCTGTACCATTAGGATTTAGGATACCTCTCAACGACTGAAAAAATGCCTCGCCGCAGGATTCGAGCTCATTACAAGCAACTATCACAGTTTGAAAGAGGTCGTATCATAAAACTAAAGGAGGCTGGTTAGGCAAATCGGAGAATTGCTCGTCATATTGGTCGAAGCGATGAGGCTTTTAGAAGATGTTGGCAAGAATGGGTAGACAGTAGCAGATTTCAGTGTCATGTTGGTAGCGGTCGACCTAAGGCCACAGCAGACCGAGAGGGCAGATTGATTGTCAGATCAGCTGTCACAGCGCTTGATTCATCATTATCAACCCTCAGACGTTCAACCCGCACACGAATGTCCATCAAGACCATTGACAGACATCTAATACAGCGAAATTCAACCTCGTAGCGACCACTACGCCAACTACCACTCACGCCTGCACACTATCGAGTCCGAGTACAGTGGTAATCGGCTTGGTTAGTTTGAAATCACGATGTTTGGGTACGTATAGTGTTTAGGGGTGAATCCCGCTTCCAACTGTGTCTTGATGATCATCGAAGATGTGTTTGGAGACGCCCAGTGCAGCGTGCCGATCCTGGGTTCACTATTGACCACGCACAGCTCATTAGCCTGAAGTTATGGTCTGGCGTGCCATTTCGTTTGACGGCTGGATCCATTTGATCGTCATTAGAGGCACACTTATAGCACAGCGGTACGTTGCCCACATTCTGAGAACTGTTTTGCCACCATTCCTTTTGGTGGGAAAGCTGTACCCTGGTCTTATTTTTCAGCAACATAATGCAAGACCACGTACGGTACGCGTTTAAATGAACTGGCTTACAGCTTACCAAACACTTCATTGGCCACCCAGATTCCTCCAATAGAGCATGTTTTGGATATGATTGGAAGGTGACTGCATCTACCAGGTAATGTTCATGAACTGGTCCGACAATTGAAGCAAATTTGGCAAGAAATTGCCGGAGACCATTAGGGTGCTTTATCACTGTATGTAGCGCCGTGATGCAGCTTACAACCAGGCTAGAAGTGGGTCAATTCCTTATTGAGTCCGTTACTTTATAACTATGTGGCTCTGAAATCATTCAATTTTTCAGTAATTTTAAACATTTTCTATGCGGTACATAATCTTCTTACCCATCAATTTTTGTCTCAATCGAACAATTCGTTCTTGGTGCGTCGTTTATTTTTGTTACTATATATATATATATATATATATATATATATATATATATATATATATATATATATATATATATATATATATATATATATATATATATATATATATCGGATCTAAAAACTATATTTTAAAACACAATAAGGGAATCATTAGAAGCATGTACGTAATAAATGATTGTATTTCTTTGACAAATGTTAATTGTAACTTTTGGCTGACGGTCTTGTGGACTCGATACTCGGTAATTTACAGTTTGTTTTTCTGAATGTCTAAATGAAGTATTCTTGGAGCTGACTGGAATTAAATATTCGATGTTTTCACAGAAATATTTTATTATATATATGTATATTTTAGGCTTTTATTTACCATGTAAATATTCTTTAAAAATTTATTTAAAAAAAATATTTAAAATTCTCTAATTGCACGAATATAGATGAGTATTTCGTTTCTGAATTGCAAATTACTCCTTTATCTTTTTGTGGCAGATTTCTCGAAAAGACTCAAGACCAGACCCTGCAGAACGAGTCATGGACGAAAGGCCAACGATTGAAGAGGATCTAGAATCTTTCGAAATTGTAACAAATTCAGAGGCAAATATACAAAGCATCCAAAAACATTCTATAGCTTTTAAGAGAAAAAAAATGAAGTTACACAGGGGTCAAGTAACCAAATGCCCTGGCTGGCATCTCGAGCAACAAATTTTATTGAGAAAAAAGAACCAGCTTATACTGGACCAGTGGCAATTTATCGCTTATCAACTTCTGATTTGAATGTATCTAGCCTGCAGTGTCGTGATGAAAGTAGTAAAGATCTTAAAGTAAATTTAACTCAAATTCACACAAAAAACAAGCTTAATTGACGAAGCTAAGCAATCTAGTGATGAATAATCTGCAAAGAAATATCAGTAAAAATTATGGACTATAATTGCCATCACATATATTAATATTACTGATATCATGATAAAGTTATTTAAGAATTTCAAAATAATTTGCACAAAATACACATCTAAATCAATTCGGATGGATATTTTGCAATATAAATGGTTTATTATTCTGCTCTTTAAATTCCCAAAAATCCTCATTTTTTTATCCTTGTGTAAGGAGTATCCAATGATTGATGTAAGAAATTTCAGTAAAAGAATTAAAGCAAAATTAGGAAATTGCTTTTAACACTCCCCTGACTGTTTCTCATGGACGTTTCATCCTTAAACTGTTGAATTTTTTAATAAACTATTTTTACATTCTATGTGTTTCTTGTATGGAAATGTAGTCAATGTGTAAAGCATTGTCTATTCAGGTGCCCATCCATTATAATTTGTATTTTCAATACCAATTAGCACATCAATTGCAATTGCCAAAATTTATATCATTTTCTAAAAGTCCTCACAAAATGCTTAAATAGCTAAATTACAACAAGTTATAAATGTTTTGAGTATCATAACCTACAATAAGGAATCTAAATGATAAATCTAATTTGTAGATATTTTATCGCTTTTATCCATAATTCAATTTTTATAATTTGTTAGCAGATTAAAAGGCAATCTGTCTAATTTCAAACGGAATTTACGAAGGAATACTGTGAATATCCAAGACTTTATTATAAGCAAACTCACATTTTTCATTGTTATAAACTATCTGGGTGCATTATCAATTTATTAAGGCATTTATCAAGATAGTATATAACTTCCTTCCGTCTGGCATCCTTAAGCTAAATGTTATATTTATTTGTAATTTCTGAATTTATTTAATTTTATCGCAGTAAAATAACTGTCTGGTACTAAACAAAGCCTGATATACTTGTGTATAAAAACCAACTTCTAAATCTGATAATTTAATAAGTTCCTTCAATTAAGTATAGGTATTTTTGTGATTCTTTATATGTTTAAATTATGCATCCCCATGGCATATCTAATATAGTTCAATGATTATTTGGAACTGGAGTAAGTTTAGTAGGAAGTAATACTTGTAGCATTGTTTTTTCCTCTTTCAGAACTATAGAATTGGAAACTATGGAACTTGTAACGTTATCATCGTTACTCCTATTTTTAAAAAAATCTATTGATATTATTTTATCGTATTTCTAGGAGTTTAATGTGTGCATGTATTCGAAATAATTACTGTTCTCAAATGTTATTTTTTAAAGTGGATATGTATTACAAGTATTAAAACAACTGATTAAGTTTATTTATAGTGACCTCGTTACCAATGACCCATCATAAAGCGGCGAGAGTGATCTCTAGTTAAGGAAAATTCCACATCATCAAATTATTTTTGAAGTCTTTCATACCAATTAATGGATCGTTTTTCTTTTAAATTAATTTTGTTTAAAATTAGACAAATCCAATTGCTACGCTGATTGTCGCGTTGCATTTCATGCTACACTTTTTCCGGCTCAAGGGTCATCCTCATCACTTGAACATGATTTAAAATTGCGAGGTCCGTCGACAAAAGCTTCCATGTAGCTGAATGGTGTGACGTTAATATTCACTCACTCTTCCCTGTAAATGGCACAATGTAAATGAAACATATTTGAATTCTCATCGTTCATCAATTTTAAGCAAACTTTTTTTCTTCCCCATTGTAATAGTAGCATCATCTGTGCAGAACATGAAGCTATATTTTCCATTGATGTATTGCTGGCATCTAAGTTCTCAGTTGATTATAAATATCTTTGGATGTAGTGGTACTTTCTAATGATTTACAGAACAACATTTATACATTCAGCAAAAAGACAATTACCAACATATGTTACGAAATTTTGTGGCCTCATTGTCTCCCAAAGTTTATTCATCCAATTGCGCGGATAATTTTCTTGTTTTCAACAACTAATTTTAATAGCCTCACTCATTTCGTCAACTCTTTTGCTAAAAATGTTACTTATTGACATAGCTTTGGCATCTTTGTCATCTTTTCCTAGAACCATTTTAAAAAATACTAATTTGCTTATTAGGTTTGATTAAATTCTATTATGACTTTATTTAGTTTTAGCAATGAATAGGGAAAAATGATAACTCGCTTCAACCAATGATTGTGGAAGTTGCATTATGAATAGAAAATAGAGATTTTAATGTTACTCGTTTTTTTAAATTGTATTATCAAATTGAAAGTATATAATTATAATCTGAATTAATATGATAATTATGTTTTGCATTCAAATGCGCTTCAACCGGACCACGTTTCACTGATTTGTTGGTCAATAATTGTTGGTATAAGGCAAAAAAGTAACATTTCATCGCGGTTATGAAGCCAAATTTTAATTATTCCTCTGATTACTGAAAAACTTATTATTTCACTAAAAACTTAAAAAAACTTAAGAATATTTTTAGACTGATGTAAGCATAGGTTAAAGTTGTGTAAACTAGTTAACGAGTATACTCGTCAATCATAGTTATGAAGACCTTTCAAGATTTTGCATCATGACGAGCATTAGGCGTAAAAAGTTGTGACCGTTGGCTATTTAAAATGTAATTTTTATAGAAAAAAAAACCATATTTTCAAATTTCAAGATGTTTAGAACATTTTGACAGCATCTCTAGTGAGATCAGGCAAGAGTAAAACAAATAAATGGGAAAAACAAGTAATTAAGTAATACGTAATTTAAGATGAACCCATTTATACACTGAGTGAGACTGAACATAAATTTACATTACACATCTGTTTATATGTGATAATGTTATTTTTCTTGTTAGTCTAAAAGAGGCAAAGGCAAAAGGTAAAAAGTTGTTTTTTTTATACATATATATTTTTTAAATTCTTAATTTTATTTTCTTTGCTACGTGGTTGACGACTATACTCATCATCACTCCATTTTCGTAGAGAGTACACACATAATATCTGGCTCTGAAACAGGAGTGCCACAGTTAACTAGTTTAAATACCCAAATGTTAAAAAAAAACTTTTTCATATGACAAATATTTGTGGAAAATGATGATTCTAAAATGAAATTAATAAAAATTACCAAATGAATTTACTCATCATTCATATATCACCAATATTTATTCAATGATGTATTTTTTCAACGCAGTGCTTCTCAAACTTTCACCATTGGCGGCCCAATTTTCAATCATAATTTTTTTCACGCCCCCTCTTAAAAAATAATAATGTGCTTTGGCGCTAAAGCGACAAAAGGATTTTAATTATAAACTGTGCAAATTAACAGCATAAGTATTAAATTTTATATTTGTTACTTTTAAGTAATTTTCATTTTAAGGAAATTACTTTTAAGTATATAATAGGATAATTATGTTATTTTTCATTACTCTAATTTTTAAACTGGAACTGATTGCAAAATGAAATTCATTTAAAGATTTATTTCCTACATAATCTATTTCTAAGATTTTAAATGTCATTAGAAAAAGAGTCTAGACTATTGTGCTCCCTATCATATCCATCACATTTGGCCTTCTCGCAAACGTCTGCGTGAGTCTGGGCAACCTATCCGACGTCAGCGCTAAACGTGTAAAAAATTCTTTACTTAGTACAATTCCAGTCAGTCTTGGTTGAGTCGATACTCCTATAGCTATCAAATCTACCCTGAATATGCGTTTAATTTAAGCGTTAGTTGTAATATTCGGTATTAAGTATTTACGGCAGTAGATTAAACAAAACCATAGATAAATTTTTAAGTTGTAAGTGGACATTCGACAATAATAAAGCATCAACAAGTGCACAGACGAGCATAGTTCCAAAAATTAAATCAAGGAAATATTCTCAAGAATACTTAAATTTTGGATTTACCACTATTGAAGTAAATGGAGAAGAAAAGCCTGTGTGGTATTTGCTTAAAAATACACTCAGGAACATTGAAAATAGCGACCACAGAAGGAAGCTAAGTACAACCTTGAAACTTTTCAAATAAGTGCAGCGTAATGTGATATGCAATTGATCCAAGTTGTGTGCCAATACGCATGCTCATACACGCCGAGGTGGTGCTGCAATCAGGAAGAGGGTGCTATATAAAGCGCAAATTCGAAGATTCATAAACGTGAAGATTACCCGCCGATTGTATGACGACTTTGGTAAGCGAAACATGCCAGGTAAACGTGCTAGAAGTCATTTATCACAGTTAAGCGAATTTGAGAGAGGCCTGATCATGGGGATGAAAACTGCAGGCTGGTCGACGCGCCGTGTTGCTGGCCAGGTGGATCGTTCGGAGTGTGCCGTTAGAATTTGTTCGGAGCAATGGACACGAGAAGGTACCCACACTCGGAAAACCGGGTCTGGAGCGACCAGGAAGACCACGAGGAGAGAGGATCGAAAGAACGTCTGGCAAGCACTTGTGGGGCCCCAGTGACTCGTTCAACGATACGAGCAGATGTAGGCGTAGCAATTGTTCCACAAACAATTTCCAGACTCCTTGCAGAAGAAAATCTTAAATTCAACCGCCCTTTCCGTGCACTCCCTTTAACACCGAAACATCGGCAACTGCGTCTACAGTGGTGCCAAGCCAGATCAAAGTGGAATGGCACAGATTGGCAAAAGGTTGCGTTTAGTGATGAATCCCTATTTGTTTTGGGAACAGATGATAACCGTGTACAGGTGTTTAGGCGCCCTGGTGAGCGGTACAATTCCCCCACACTGTTATACGTCACACTGCCCGCACAGCTGGTGTAATGGTCTGGGGGGCATAGCTTATGATTGCCGGTCCACTTTAATTGTGATGCGTGGAACCATAACAGGCCAACGTTACGCTGATGATATTCTTCGACCCCATGTAGGATCTTTCCTGAATGGTCTTCCTGGGGCAATTTTCCAGCAAGATAATGCTCGTCCGCATACAGCAAGAGTTGCTCAAGATTTCCTACGTCATTTTCAGACTTTTCCATGGCTGGCCCGCTCTCCCGATTTGTCCCCTGCAGATCACGTGTGGGATCAGCTAAAACGGCACATGCCATCGTGTCACTCTGTACATGATTTAGAGTTGGCTGTAAAGATTTGTAGGCCCATCTGACTCAGGACAACATAAAGTGTGTAATCAACTCGATGCTGGACCGTGTGGCGGCATGTATTGCAGCTGGAGGTGGTCCAACGCGCTATTCAAGTTGCCCAGTATTTGTGTCGTTGCACACCCTGTATTCGTTTAATTGTCTTGTTTTTGAGATCAAGTGAATCTCTCCTCTGTGTCATGTGTATTAAATTTCATTTCAATTCGATGTGTTCTTCTTAGGCCGCTATTTTCAATGTTTCTGAGTGTATATTGCCAGCATACAGTTTGAAACGTAATAAAATTGAAAGACATTTAGAAACGCTTCATAGTGAGCACATTAATAAACATCGAGAGTTCTTTGAAGTAAAATTAAAATCATATGAAAAACAAAAAACATTCAAAAAAAATTCTATAAGTGATTAAAAAAGCACTTCACTTACTTTTTTATTACAAAGTATCATTCATACAAAAAAACCAGATGCCACTATTGGCAAAGAGCTCATTTTGTCTGCAGCAAATGAGATTGTAGAAACCATTGTGATGTCCCTTCCCTTGGAAGAGCATCCCTCGAAGCATCAGCGTGAGCTGGAGTTGTAGGATTAGCGAAAGAACTAGGATCAAACATTATCTTAATGACTTTATTAAGATATTCAACTTAAACTTTTAACAAATATAATTATAATAATTATTACGAGAGAATCTACGATGACGCAATACGCAACACACAATATATATATATATATATATATATATATATATATATATAATGTGATCAATTCGAATTCTCAGACCAATCTCAATAAGCGAACCACCTAATCCTCAATTCTAATAAAGTGTAATCAATCCTACCTTATATTATTCCTTAATGCTACTTGTCTTTATCTGCAATAGGATGCAGCTTGACGTCTAACTTCTAGTCAAGCACCAATATGTTTATCCACGACACGTAGATATTAATAAATCTGGCACCACGAACTGCAAAAATCATCAACTGCCACTACGCACATCAATTGTCTAATATCCCTTTAAATTGCCATCCCGCTTACTCTAAGATCCTATATTTAAAGTCCGTTTATCTTCACATCTCGTTTCTTGGATTTGGTTGGAAAAAGAGTTGCCATTAATCCTGGCCCAAAGAACGCAGCAGCTTTATGGGAAGTTGCATGATAAATTGTTTTCAATTTAGATTGATGCTCATTTCATTGCGTATGTTCAATTTTGGGAAGTTTGTCAGTAGTAGAACTACTTTTTTATAAACCAATAAATATCAAAGCAACAGCACATTAGCATTATTTGATATTTTAAATAATTTTATAAACGAGGCAAACACTTATAGTAGAAAAATTGTGTTAGAATATGCACCAATGGTGTTTGTATAGTGTCTTGAAGAGTTAATGTATACAAGCACTTGTTAAACAAAAATCTCCACTGTGTATCTGGACCAACAGGGCATGATCCACAGAAAAGCTCTGGCTTCTAAAGAAATGAGTCCTGGTCTGAGTATTGTGCTAACAATATTAGTGACTGTAGTAAACTACATGAAAATGAGACTCTTAAATCAAGAATCTTCTGTGGACTTTGCAAAGACGTGGGTGCAGTAAATTCTTCGGTGATCTTTTATGGCGAGGCAACATGGTAATCACACGGGGAATTTTTGTAACGTGTTTATGAATTAAGAAATGAAAAAGAGAAAAACCTACAAGAAGCTAAGAAATTTGGAGATGGTTTATTTGTGAGGAAGTGGAGCTGCTTGGTTCGATATATTCGTGAAATTAAATACCTTGTATCTTCAACTTCGATGATCAAATGTATACATGTTTGACACGAGTGATAAAATTAATGTTTTCTGTGTGTAGAAAATTAGAATTATATAAGCGAAATTTAAATAAAAAAAACCTAGAAACTTTTGAATATGTGGATAAATGTGTTACATAGTTGAAGAACAACACAAGGGAGTTCTTTCAAAACTATTGAAAATAACTTAGCCATGCTGGCAAAGAATTTTAAAAGGTATTTTCCTCCTGAGGTCAACTTAACATCAAGTTACGAGCGGGTTAGAGATTCATTTCAAAATACTCCAGAAGAACTCGCAACTGCCAAAGAAGAAATCTTCATAGATTTCAGGTCCAGCGGCGAAATTAAGAGGCAATTTTGTAATAAATCACTATTTGAATTTTGGGCAGAGTTGGATTATGAATTTTTTTCAACCCTGAAAACAAAAATATTTCGCATACCATTACCATTTTCAACATTCAACCTTTGTAAAACCGGTTTTCTGCGGTGGCTGCTTTGGAGATAAAATATATGTAGATCTCAGATAAATGAAGAAAAATAACTCAGTGTCAATTTCTAATATTAAGTCTTCATTTGATGAACTTTGCTCTGCAAGACAAGCCCTTTGAAGTCACTAATTATAAAACTTGTTTTTAATTTTTAGTTTTAATAAACACATTTGCTGTACTGATATATTTATAAGTATACTGGCTAAAGTACCCTCTCTTCACACGAGTTTATTTTTTAAAATTAAAACATTCTTGATATAATAGCTGAATTGGTTTTTTTTTTCATTCTAATGGGGCTGCTTATTCGTATTTTTACCTTTGGAGACCTTGTTTATTCTCCAGGAGCTGGTATCGCTTTTTAGTGCGGCACCGTATAGGCGATACCAATTGTTGCAAGTAATTTTGACGCCCAGTTTCCTCCCCAGAGAGGCACCTGAGCTCTGAAGATGCGAAATTGAACTTAGGAATTCAATTTTGCCAAGGGTTTCAAGTCAAACGGACACTTCAAGGGATTTTTTACATGCGCATAACCATACGACATGGCGGTTGTCGACTTTCTGAATCATAAAAATCCACCGACTTGGGCAGGGGTCGAGTGAGTGAGTGAATATTAACGTCGCACTGTTCAGCTACGCGAAGGCTTATGGCGACGGACCACGTAATTTTGAACCATGGTCTAGTGACGTGGACGACACCTGAGCTGGCATCCCATCTCCTAACTACCACACCACACCAACGCGGAAGGACGTTTCAGATCTCGACAGATTTAGTGTGCGTCGCTGCCCTACAGGCGGGTCTTTAGTGGTACTGGGCTCGAACTCATGGAATGCCTGTCATGATCCAATACTTTGACCAGAGGGCTACGGCAGCTCCAGGGCCGGGGTGGAACCCACAACCTTTGGTGCAGAAGACCAGAGACAAACCAACTACACCACATAGACGGCAATAGATTAATTGTAAGTAGGGTAAAACTAATAGCACGGCATTAAATACAGAAAGGTAAAATGATTTTTTTAAATGAATGCTCGCAGTATAAATAGTTTTAAACGAATTGTAGTTTTAATCCTCACAGAATTAGCATTTATTATTAATGTTAAATAATGAAAAAGAATGTAAAATTCTGATGAAGAATAATTATGTTACTTTTAATATTTAAAACGAGAAGACTTCAAAATGTTTTAACTCGGGATCAGACGCGCACTCGTTACTAAATGTTATTAGTCACGCGGGGTGACTGAGACACCCCATAGCTTTTTTTTTACAATTTTTATTTTACATGATAAAAGTCAAATTCCAATGAATAGTTCAACAAAAGAAAATATACTTACCTACTTTCAAGGACTTTTCATTTTTTATTTGTCATTTAGCAAGCAAAAATATGTAAAAATATGAATGTTAGTTCTGAAAAGGAATTGTGTCAGACATTTTCCATCATGCTTTATATGTTTCAGAATATTCATAAAAATAAATCTTGGCTAAATAATCCTTCAAAGTACTTTATGTGCTTTGGAAAATATCATAAAACTGTTTCGCATGGGAAAAAGCGCATTATTTACAACTTCCCTACATGAAAAATAAAGAAATAAAAAAGGACCGAAATAACCATACCAGTAAGTTCGAAGGTCAAACAGGTGAATTTTTTATCTGCCTAAAATTTTTCTCTGGGTTCTGTTTTTTCTCTGAAATAACATTTTAGGTTTTAAAAAGAAAACGTTATAAAAAATATCTCATCGTGAGTTTACAGCAAAACAAACAAAATATTGTGTTTTTATTTAGTAATAGGAATGCTAATGAATGTATTGAAGAGAAAGCTTTTATATTTGATGAAATCACCAGATGATAAACATAATTTATATCAGTGTAAATTTATATTTTTTATTATGTCAAAAATTATTTTGTTTACTTCATTCAGGTAAATTATTTTTTTAAACTTTTTTTTTCAATTTGATTGCGCCCCCTTGTAGGGTTATCACGCCCCCAGGGGGTGTGCCCCACATTTTGAGAGACACTGAACTAAAGGACTTTTATAACAATTTTACACACGTTTATTTTGAATTAACACCAATGATTAATAATGAAGGATACTGAAAAACACTGCAGATATTTAGATCCCAATGTTAATTATTTCGTAACATGCAAAACAAGTAGTGCGATTTTTTTGGAAAGAAGGATTTATCATAACACGAACAGATGTCTAGTAATTTTATTACAATTTTGTCTCATATTACGCAAGCAAGTAGTGAAAAATAATTTTTAATATGGGTTATGCAACTAATAAATAGATAATTTACCCTCTAAATTGATTTTTTAATTGCCCCCCTTAAGAGCAATTTGTCTCCTTGTGGGGCGTAGGTCCAACGTTAAGAAATACTGCTATAAAAATTGCTTAGTCTTGACCAAGTTTATTTTTGCATGTAATATTACATTGAATATTTTATATATATTTTATTTTTCATTTTCTTTTTATATACTTTACACAACATTTTCAGTGTTCACTTTAGTTTTAAGTGGTGTATATATTGCGCATTTTTAGTGTATTATAATTCTATCTGTCTTTGTATTGCATTAAAAAAAACGTTAATATTTTTAAGATTTATGAATATAAAGATTTCATTTTATATTGAATAAATATAACATAGTGATGTTCTTATAAATTGAGGTAAAATTAAGTATCACTGCAATCTATAGAAGCTATATGTAAAAAAGTTTTTAAATTTAATATAAAGGAGGAAACGTATAAAAATCTCTGGACATTTTTCATCAGTTTTCTCACTCCTCAAAATAAGATATACTTACTTTTTTATTACTAATTATACTATATGTATACACGACAAAAAATTTTTTTATTATTATTATTATTTTTATTTATAGATTATATAGAACATGTTTGTCTAAAGTGCATACCAAACGCAAATAATGAAAACATTTAAATTTAGACATTTTTATTTAAAACATTAATGTATTTGCAATATTTTTCAGATAAAATGGATTCGTTTACATTTATTCTGAAATACTTATTTAAATAAAAAAATTAATTGCATTGTACATCAGGGCAATTTATGTGGGAAAATTTTCAAAATAGAACGTACATTAAGCGTTGTTATAAAAATCATTAACTTTATAAGTGCAATATGACGTAATCATAGACAATTTCAAGAGTTTCTTAAGGTAATAGGCATTGAATTTGCAGATGATATTTATTAAACAGAAGTAAGATGACTCGGTAAGGGAAAAATTTCCAACAAATTTAACAACTGGAATACTGAAATAAATATATTTATAGAAATGTGGTTGCATGAACTGAAGAGAACTAATTTAACTCAATAATTTATTTGTAGTCGTTTGGCAACAGTTACTATCATTCCATATTGCTTACCTTTCTGTAGAACGTCATGTTACAATGGATCTGCTATATTTTATCTAGAAACAAGCAACATTAAAAGTCAGTTACTATTTTATGAAATGTGGAGCATCGTTTTAACTAAAAGCAACGACATTCTGAACACGCGTTATAGATATTTAATATATTTCTCGAACCCATCTTACCAGCACCAAAGAAACAAAAGGAAGAGCTGTGACTGAGTTTGTAGACAAAAATTTTTAGTAAACTTAATACAACATTTGAATGATTTCAATTTGAGATTTCAAGAAAAAATTCAATTTGCTAATAATATGTTCTAAACAATAACAGCGTTTGAAAGAAAGGTGAAGTTTTGGACACAATGAAGTAATAGTAAATACACTGGCCTCAAAAAGTTAAGGTACAACCGGTTTTTTGTGTCTAATTTGCAAATGAATGAATGTAGAAACAAAAAAATCGGAGGATATGTGCATTAAATAGTTTTTTATTGAATGCGTCATAGAAATTTGTATAAGTGTATTGCAAAAACGATTTATAACAAAAAAGCAATCTCTGCGGAAAAGTCCATTCTTGGAGAAAACAGCACATCACAGTCTTATGTGGTAAAATGGCAAAAAAACAATACAAAAATGGGTTCTAATAAGGAATGTGTACACTCCTAACTTGAATGCATTGGCGGCATCGATTTCCCATGCTGTTTATTAAGTTGTCGGACACCGGAATAGGAAGGGAAGACCAGACACAGAGTGAACCTTGTTTCAGCTCATGTAACGACCTTGGAGGAGGATTTAAAGCAGCAACTCTCTGCCAAGATAGTCCCAAAGATGTTCTATCGGATTCAGGTCTGGAGATCGAGCTGGCCATTCCATTCGTTCCAAACCGTGATCATCCAGATACTCTTCAACAATCCGAGCTCGGTGAGGTCGTGCATTATCATCCATCAGAATGAAGTCGTTACCAATAGCAGCAGCATATGGGCGGTCATATGGATCAAGGGTGCCATCCCGATATCTAAGACCAGTTACGGTTCCTCCATGGAACACATGCAGGTCAGTGTGGCCACCGAGCGAGATCCCTGCCCAAACCAGGATTTCCACCACCTCTATAACTGTGTCATTCAACAGTGTTGGATTGATGGTATCTAGTGCGCTGTTCCCTCCAGATCAGTAGACGCCCTGAATCACTCTCCATTGTAAATCTGGACTCGTCTGTGAACAGCACAGAAGCCCATTGTTGCTGCGTCCAAGAAACATGTTCTCTTGCCCAGCATAAGCGGTTCCTTCGCTGTCGTCCGTTGAGGGGAACGCACACAACTGGTCTTCTTGCATACAGACCTGCATTGTGAAGACGATTTCGCACCGTAGTAGCGGAGATTCTTCTTCCTGATGCTTGAAAGTGGTCTGCAACGAGCTGCGGCACAGTAGTGGTTCTTCTCCTTCGTGCCAAAAGAGCTAGAAAACGGTCTTCTGCAGGTGTTGTAGCTCGTGGTCGGCATGGAACAGGTCTTCTGGACACAGAATCTTCGGATTGGTATCGATCCCAAAGTCGCTGAACAACACTACGAGACACATTGAGACGTCTAGCAGCATCAGCCTGCGACAATCCCATTTCCATCCATCCAACTGCCCGCCACCTTAACGAATTGGGTAAACGACGTCTCTGAGACATTTTCTAAACTCTATTGTCACCGAAACTGCCAACAACTGTTGAAAATCAACACAACTTACAAAAGTACGAAAGCTTGATATTTGCATATTTTCTCTCACTCATAAATATACGTTCTTTTCTATAAGATAAAAGTGGTAGCAATCGTTTTTGCATTAATGTTTTTAAAGTTCGTTATTATCATTCATGTAAACTATGCATTTTATTGTTACTGCCATTTTTTTATGGTGAGCTTCGAAAAACATGTTGTACCTTAACTTTTTGAGGCCAGTGTAATTTGACGCATTTCAGGTGGCCGCGGTAGCTGAGTGGTATAAGTATCGGATCGTGGCTTGCCTTGTCACGAGTTCGAGCCCAATACCACTAAAGACCCGCCATGTAGGGCAGCGATGCACGTTAAGTCCTTGAGAGCTGATACGTTCTCCCGTTGGTGTGGTGTGGTAGTTAGGAGAGGGGGTGTCAGCTCAGGTGTCGTCCACGTCACTTGACCATGGTTAAAAATTACGTGGTCCTGTCACCAAAAAGCCTTCGTGTAGCTGAACAATGCGACATAAACATTCAATTAACGCATTTCAGTGCGTCGGTTGCACATAAGGATGCGAGTTGCACAAAATATGCTGCATTAATTTTTGATTTAGTTCAAGAGCTTGAAAGTAGATTCCAGATTTTCCAAAAAATGAAGAGTGTATTTCGACACATTTTCTACCCATATCCTCTAGAAATAAATAAATTAACTTCAAATATTAAAATAGAATGTATTGAAATGAAAATGGGCATTCAACTAAAAGAAAAAAATGGGAATGTTTTTCTCATCTGGAGTTTTATAAATTTTACCTAACCTGCGATAAATATCCTAATTTTCAGAATTATTATTTGTTAATATCTTCAGCCTTTGGCAGCACCTATATTTGTGAACATTTACTTTTAAGAATGAAGCATGCCAGAAACAAAAATAGGACAAAGATCACGGACAAAAATCTTGAAAATTTATTAAGAATTGTAAACTCGTCTAATGAATCGGATATCGATTTGTTTGTTGAACAATAACAAATTAATCCATCTCAATAATTATTTTAAAATCCAAACTAAATGAAACGAAACTTTTACGAATTTAAAATAGATATGTACCTATACATATCTAATCGAATGTAAAAAATTTTATTAAAATAAATTATGTTTTTATTATAACTACATAGAGTTAGTTTTTATTTCAATTTGTTGAAAAATATTCTAAGTTGGACTTCCAATTTTTTTTTCTTGCAATGTTGCCCTCAAACAATCGTAGTTTAGACATTTTTGTTATAGAACTATAAATTATCCCCTTACACAGTGTTTCTCAAACTGTGGGGCGCAACCCCCTGGGGGGCGCAGGAAGCCTGCGAGGGGAGCCCGAACATATTGAAAATAAAAGGTTTAAAAAAATTTTTTTGGAATGAAGTAAAACAAAATGCTTTCTGACATAATACAAAATAAACATTTACATTGATGTAATTTATTCGTATCATCTGGTAACCATCAAAAATAAAAGATTCCACTTCCAACGCTCATTAACCATCTTTGATGCTATAACCAAATTTAAAAAAAAAATATTTTGTTTGATTTTCTGTAATCCCACAATGAGAGATTGTTTTATAACGCTTCTTTTAACCCCTACAATATAACTTTAGCTGACCTAACTTACTGGTATGGTTATCTCCGTCGTTTTTTTTAGGGAAGTTGTAATTTTGTGGTTTTGATTGCTGTGTTGTGTGTACGATTTATTATGATTTATAAATGTAAATGAGCAGAATATTAAGAAAATGGGCATCTGTTACCCCTATTGAAGGAAGTTGAAACGGAACAAGCAATTGAAGAACCTACTGAAATAATGCATATTAATGAAGATATAGCGAAAGTAAATATCAAAAAAGCGGTAGACATGAAACGTTTGAGTTGATTTGAAATTTTCAAATGCTGCCTAAGGATCTCTGTGAAGAAAACTATGAAGCCATAATGTAGCACTTCGCCTTGTCAAAAAGACACAAGGAAGAAAAAGTTCAAAAAGTTATTTGTAGATCATCAAACGACAGCAAAACTACAAAATATGACAGTTTTTATGGAAAATAAAGTTCCTGTGTTGTTCGTGAAAAGTGTCTGTGATTTATGTCATTTATTAATGGCACGCACATTTGGAACATTTTCTTTAGTTTTATTGGATTTTTTCTCAAATTTTCAAAGGAAAATTTAATAGTTTTTGAAAGTAGGCAAGTATATTTTCTCTTAATTAAATTATTCACTGGAATTTTTTGTGATTTTTATTGTGTATAGTAAAAATAATTATAAAATAAATTATAATTTTAAAACAAACTAAAAAATATGTTTTTATGGCTAAACGAACAAAAAAAGTAAAAAAAAAAATAAATAAAAATATATATTACTTAAATGTAACATATAAAAAATTTAATACTTATCTTTTTAATTTGTACGGTTTATAATTATGATCGTATTGTAGCTTTAACGCCCCCAAAGTGCATTATTATTGCCTTCAATACATTATTTTTAGGGGGGTGCGATGAAAATTATGATTGAAAATTGGGTCGCCAGTAGTGAAAGTTTGAGAACCACTGCCCTAACATAAATCATTTCCCTATATTGGTACTAGAAATGTGAAATAACTTTATAGTAATTTATTCACTTCATTTTAGAATCTTTAAAACAAGCTATATTTTAATTGCTTATGATTTTTATGCATTGCGTATAATAATTGAAAGGATTACATCTCATTTATTCTAATAGAAGTCTTGAACATAAAAATATCTTACATCTTATTCGGAAAAAATATTGTGAAGTAAATATTTGTTATTTAAATTGGATTTTTTGACTAGAACTACAATTACGATCAAAGTTTTTCATTGCTTTGTAACCAAATTTTATTAGTTTCCAAAATATACTGATTCGAACCTTCAACGCAAAAAATGCAATACAAATTTAAAATTTATCATTTTTTCGCTTTTGTTCATTTATAGTTCATTAAATATACATTTTCATTTTTATTAAATTATCTTAGATCAGATAAGAAAATAAACAAAAAAATGGAAGCATTGAAACAAATCTCGAAATATTTTATGATACGAATTACTTCTGAATCATTAATATTTTACTTTTATTCTGATGAAAAATGATCGTGCTTTGAATATTTTCTCTTTCAGCGCTTTCACAGAAATTATCCCCGGGATTATTTTTGATATAAAAGAAATCCTTAAATCAATTTATTTTCATATTCGAAATGAAATATGAGTAAAATATTAATATGAAATAATGTTTACTTATTTTAAAAATAATTATCCACACATATCGAACATTACTCATTGGTAACAATTATTCAAAATTGGAAGCATAAGTTGCAAGAGAAAGATGAATTGAATTGAATTGTTATAGCTGATAAAATAGAACATTACTCAACATATACTGAAAGAGTACAACAATAAATTATCTTTTTAAGCTTCAAGTGCATTGGAAAATAAATCTTTTCCACAATATCAGTATTAGAAACAAACACTTAATTTATTGCTAATTGTATTTACAGATACCATATTTTTTTGAAAATTTATATAAGCTGTTTAAATTGTGCCTCACGTAAAGTTTTTTTTAGTATTAAATATTTTACGCGAAAAACATATAAATTCAATATAGAATAATACCTTTCCAAATCATATAATTTATATAGATTTATACATTTGTTAACTTCCAATTTTATAAAGATGAATCATAATATAATAGGATTCAACTTTAAAGTATCTCGCAGTGTTGTATGGCAATTATTAGAGGTAATAATTATTGTTCTGGTTATACCCTTCCTATTTGATCTTTAAACTATTGTTAGTCGCCGTGTCCCTTTTCCAGTGCGAATACTTGAGTTGGTATTTGACATGGTTACGAACTCTTGATTGACGTCATACCTATTGAGTCGTGGGTTCGAGTCTTGATACCATTAAAGAACTGTCATGTAATGGCTGATGCAATATTAATATGTAGAGGTTTTAAGTTCTTATGATGGTGGATGAATTAAGGAAATTTTGAATGGTGAGGGAGTGTCGGCTAAGGTGTTTTCCTCGTTACTTGGACTTAGTTAAAAATTTATCAAATTCATAACCTCCTCCCTCATGGAACGCTATTAATAAACTTTCAATCTCAATCAAGCTTCTAATGCAATTATTACTCAATTAAAATAACCAAATAAAAAATCACGAGTAATTTCCTATTAAGTTTGTATCCTAGAACATTTTCACTAACCCATTAGCTCAACTACATGTGAATTAGTTTTTAAAAAAATTACGATTTAGCTCATATTGTGTAACCGTTGCTTAAATTAGGACAACACATGCACAAATGGATTTGATAAAAATCCTTTTGAATATTTCACTTCAGATTAAAGGTGATTCAAGAGCATTTGACAATATCAGCCTTTAGTTTCAAGTTTAGAATAAAGTTGTATATGTTTTGATTAAATGTTACGCGTCATACTTTTACAACAGTAGGGAACTATGTAGAAAGAAAAGAATATTTGTGTAAGTTTCGCCCAGAATTTTCAACTTTCTTAAAAATAAGGAAACGGTACCCTTATTATCCAACTTGCATCAGTTTTTGAGATCCTTACTTTTTAAAGTATTTTTACTAAAAATATATTGCTGTGTGTAACTAACATCGGGACTAGGTTTTTGTATTGCATATAATGTAATAGACTTGAGAAGGATAAAAGTAAATTGCTTACAAAAAGGCGGCGATGCAAATGACATAGAAAATGAGAAATTGCATCCATATGCTGATACACTGAGCAACATTAGTGGTGAATTGTGATGGATCTACAAGAAATATCTGCAATGAAATGTCTAAAAAACGAGCTGTGAGTATAGTTCAAATCGCAGTTTCAAAAAAAGTAATGGAGATTTAATGGGAATTTCAAATGGGAGAAATGTCGATTCAAAGTGTCCCGATGTATGTTAGAAAATACATTAAGACACTAATGCGTACCGTATGTTTAAAAAACTATGAACACCGAGTTCATTAGTAGAATACGCAGAAGTAGTTTATTTATCTCAATTCAAAAAAGGAAATGTCAGTATTTATTGAGTTTTTTTTTAAATCTCTACTATTGCTTCATGGCAACTCATTTGGCTGTTTTAACTAACGGTGTAGTAGCACTGTTCTTATTCCGGGAGAAATTAAATTAACTCTAAGAAATATTTTCGTAAGGTTTCTAATTTTGTCAATGAACCTACTAACTCTTTCGAAAAGTATAACACAGCCTTCTATTTGAACATTCTATTCCATGGAAACCATATTACAGAAAACTAAGTCTTCAACATGTAAATGCAGATTATTTAAGTATTACATAAAGAACACGTGTTGCAAAATTCTTCAAACAAAGGCAGTAAAGAAAATGCAAACAAAATCAATTGTGCAACATATCATGTTCGGAAAAACCAACAACTAGCTGTAAAAATTTAACACTTAACTATGAATATGTTTAAAAACGTTCTTCCATATTTTGCCTAAATGATAATGAATAGCAATGGATTATACTAATGAACTATTTTTGGAACATCAGTTTAAAATGACACTAAAATTACGTTACTTTATTGATTTTTTTATTCCAGAGATTTATTCAAAGTTTGTTTTGCATTATTTTAGCAAATGTTATAAAAAAAATGGTATTTTAGTTTCAGTAAATATATTCATTTTTTGAATTACACATCTTAATTAAGATTTTTAAAAATATTTTCACTATCCATACTTTATATAGTTAACTTAAAATTATTTTCATTAAAACTCCAGGTTTCATTTTCCCTTCAAACGAAAAAAAACTATATTATATCTTCTTATGCATATTAATCTCAAATCAATTAACTTCCACAAATTTTTATTTAAAATTCTCTTTGATATGTATTTTAATATAATTTGGAAAATGTTTTCTATTGAAGCTAAATATCCTCACGGTGTCTCTCAGTATACTTTATTATAACACATTGGTAAAAAATCTTCAAAAAAATCATCAAAGGTAAACATTTAAAATTTATGAAAACCATATTAAATATATAGTCTGTATTCACTTATTACAGTAAGATTTATATACGATTTTAATGCATGGGCGAGATTTAATAAGTAAGCTGAAGAAACTATTTATATATTTCATTTGTGGAAATTTTACAGTATCTGTGATTTTTAATGTGATTAATTCATTTTTGCTGACTCATAATTATTAGATTTTGATTGAGGATATATATGTTTCGATAAATAAATAAAAAATTCTTTTTCACTGTTTTTTTGTATTGTGAATGATCTCACAGATTACACAATTTATCCTGGTATTAAATATGGTCATATTTAAGGATACATTATAAAAGTTTTAAATGATGTAGCATTTTTATAATGCATGCAATCATAGAGTACTTATTGAAAAGCCAATATTTTAGAGTTTTCTTCTGCATTCGAAAATACAGCTGTTTTATAACTGTACGTGATATTTTTTTTTCTCATAGTGTTTTATACAGATTGGAAAAAGTACGTGGTTTTGCTTTTTGGATTCCTCTAAGATATGTGATAGAGATCGTCAAACGTATTTTCTTTGAAGTTAGCTTATGGTTTCATCGGAATATTGATGTATAATTCTGTATCTGCCGAATATTTCATTATATGGCTAGAATTGAAACTTTTAATTGATTTACTGTAATGAATTTTACTTAATTTTTTGAAATTCACATGTTCATTTACATTGAGGTATGAGAGTGTTTAACTTATATATCTATAGTTATGGCATATCAGACATGTACACAGGGTGGTCCCGAATTCATGGGACAACCTTTAAGGGATATAGGAAATATTGTAACAATCATTTATTGTATAGAAACGTAAGGGTGCAAGTGAGGCGGTGAGGCACAAACACAAAAAAATAACAGACGAAAGGAAAAACAAAGTGCTTATTGAAAGCGTCGTTGACAAGTGTAATGTTTGCAATAACTGTTCGGAATATTTAGCAATGGATTTCAGCTGAAACACACATTGTTGTGCCACTGACTATCAAAAGCTCAGAAGGAGAGGATAATTTGCCTGATTTTAAGCTTGCACGTGTTCATAACGGAAGGTGTGTAATCTATTTTTGATTTACACTCTTCAAACGGTTTGATGACTCGCACTTACTTGATGCGCAACAACTCTTGTACTTCATTCCAGTTTTTATACATTATAAATTGTGTGTCTCCTCTAACCGTAATGCATAATGAACACCATTTTCTTCTAGATTATATTAAGATGTTGGAAACACACATTAACCACTAAGTAAGACTTTACACGGGACAAATCCTTTCGCATATTGGTAACTAAAAAGATAACTCGATCAGGACTAACATAATCATCCATAAAAATAAAAAGATTCACTAATATCAGCAAAATATGATGTAGTTGAAGCATATCCCCTGAATATCTTTGAGAATTCATGGTGGTTTCATTAAACATTTCAATTATGTGTAGCCTCTCAGATGAAAAATGTCACACACCTTAAATACTTCTCCATATGATAAGCATATATTTCAATAATGTTTAATCCTAGGTGAAAGATTCATTGTTTTTTAAGACAATGGGAACCAAGTTCTAATGTGAACTTAGACTCATGTATAAGTACCGGGAGTTTATAATTAAAGTTACGCTATTCAGATGCCGGTAGGACATGTTCTGCTTATCGGATTTTGATGAAACTTGGAATATATGCAATAGAGACAATGGAGAAAAGATTTCTGAAACTAAAAAAATAGTATAAATTTTGAACATTTGGTGTCTTTTAATGGATATTCCTTACACACAAATCCATAAAAAAATCTATATAGATTTTAATCTATATCTATATATTTGCAGACATAGCCAAATAATCATTCAGCGTTCGTTTGTCATCGTTAATCATGCAGTTCTAAAAAAATATATAGCTTTACTGGTAAAACTGTTTTATCAGAACGGAAACAACCACTTAGATGCTCTGTATGAATATCGTCGTTTAAAGTATCTGTAAAAAAGCCCAACATCGAGGATGGATTTGAGGAAGATGTTCATAAAATTTGAAGAGACTGGGGATTTAGGATGCTACCCGAAGGAGGAAGGAAACCAGTTGGGAGTGTAACTATCGAAGAAGTCGCTACTGATGTGATTGAAAGAGCCTCCTTTTTCATCTACTTTTCAACAAGTGGTCATTCACTGTCACGCGAGTTGGAGATGATCACGCTTATTTTGTTATTCTGAGGTTTAAATGTTTGCATCTCGTGGATCTTATACGATACCATTTTAAAATGTATCGCATAATTTTTCGTACTGTTGACCATGTCATCTCCAGCTTAAGTGACACTGTTTGACCACTTGCTGAATAATAGAGAAACCCTGGAGGCTCTTAACCACAACAGCAACAACTTCTTCAACAGTTTTAGTCTCGATCGGTTTCCGTCTTATTCCAAGCGCAGCACAACCAAATTTCCAGTCTCTTCAAATTGCATGGTAATTTTCCTCAAACCAATCCTTGATATGGAGCATTTCGCAGATCATTTAAACGATGATATTCTCGTAGAGCAACTAAGTGGCTACTGCTGTTCTAACAAAACAGTTATACCAGTGTCGCTCGATCTTTTTATTTTCGTAAGGACATGATTAACGATGACAAATGCGCGATGAATGATTCACTGGCTATGACTGCAAGCTAATATAGACTTTAACAGATTTGCGTAAGAAATAATCGACAAAATTTGATTAAAATCGATTTTTTAATTGTAGAAATCATTTTCCCGCAATCCATATATAGCATATATTCCAAGTTTCATTAAGATCCGATATTCAGAAAAGTTCCTGCAAGCCTCTGAATAGTGAAACTTTAAATAAAACCTCCCAGTGCATCAAACAGGCATTCTTCACATTGACGCTGGCCTTCAGTTAAATTCAATTGGTTCCTTCTTTGAGTTCGGGGTTTAATGGGTTAATAGGGTAATCCTTTTCAGCATGCCTTCATTGTGATAATGTTGTCTTTAGTTAAATTTCTTCTTATATTTGTCACAAAATGGACTGCAATTAGTTAATGTTTTGTTATAGTTTTATTTTTTTCTCTCAGAAACAGAAATGTTATGTATTATTTGTTTCTTTGTTGCTTAATGATCGTGGAGAGCTATTATAATGAGTGAAGGATTTGAAACAGACGTTCTTCAAACAAAATTTTCGGATTTGAACTGATTCCAAAGTTGTTGCATCATATTGGTAGAAACATGAAGCAGTACAGCTTTATGAGATTGTGATAGACCCGTTTTTCATATTCTAGGAACCTTCATTTGACAAAAAGAAATAGTTCTAATTAACGGGTCAACAATAATTTTAAAACCTACAGTTTCTAACTGATAAAATGGCCATGTAAAATCTTTGAAATTAAAAAAAAAAGTGTTTTGTTTTATGAAAGTTATGTTTTATTTATAAAATATTTTTTCTTCTAAATATAAAGAGGTAAATGCATAATCTACTATTAATATATTATTTATTTGTTTTCTAAAACCCACTTTTACTAATATTTTTGAGGATTTTACAGAAGCGCGACTTGAAACAGGCGCAGTATTTTAATGTTTGAAGGGATGGATATTTCATCACTTGCACATATACATCTGTATATTATATTTAAAAAATATTTATGGAATGTTTATTTAGGAAGACTGAATCATACCATGTGAGTGAGAAGCTACGTGGAAACGATTATCTAGATTACGGAATTTTAGGGATTATTGTAATTTACATGACAACAGTGGAATGAATTGTGAATTGCCTATAAAAATTTCTACCGTTATATAAATAACTGAATTTTAAACAATGGAAAAATGTTTGTTATAGACATGTTCATGCTTGGAAATGTAAAATTAAAAACTGAATTAAGTACTTAATTAAATGAATTTAATGAATGAATGAAATAATAAGTTAAGTAAATTAATTTAAGCAAGTTGATTTTTAATAATCTACTTATATATGGGGTTTTGTTTGAAAGAATTTACCACTAGTTATAGCAAAAGGTTGCATGCAAATAAACGAATAAATTTTCCATATAGTTTAATGCATCATATATATCTATATATATATGTGTGTATATATATGTATATATATATATTTATAATATAAAGATGCATTTTGTTTTTAAAAAATGAATATGTTTTTAGATGAGTCTAAAATTTCACTTTGTTAGATTTTTCTGTTTTTGTTGTTTTCCTTTTGTCACTGAAAATACATACACCATCATATAATTAAAACTATAAGTTCTATAAAAATAAGAAAAGCACTATGTGATACATATTAAAAACATTCACTACCGTTCTTCTTACAAAACCCTTTTAGAAATTTCTGTTACATATAAAACGGCCAAACTGCTGCTATTCACAATAGCAGTATGATTACCTGTCATTAATTATGTTCTTGGAAACAAATAATTTCCATCCAGTTTGAGTTCCAATGTGAGATTATTCAAGTGTATCGACCGGAAAGCTCTCAAAGCATCACTTCTAGATCATGATGATTAACGGGAACATGTTATTAATTAAGATTGAAATTACTAATAAGTTGAGACAGAGGATAGCTATGTAGGAGATCTAGATAAACTGTATATATGTTAGTCTTGACAAATAGTCTTTAAATATTCTGCTTCTACTCATTCATACAACCTTCTACTGAGTCTTTGCCTTTAACTTTAAACCGTACAGATAGGACAAATATATCTGACAAACTTCTAATTTTGAAATAATAATACATATTTTTTTCACTATAAAGTTCAAAGGTACATTTAAGACTTCTAGATGCACATTTATGACCGTCACGTAGCTGATATACACACTATACATTGAGAGACATTGATTGATTGAATATTAACGTCGCATTGTTCAGCTACACGAGGGCTTTTGGCGACGGACCACGTAATTTTGATCCATGGTCAAGTGACGTGGACGACACCTGAGCTGTCACCCCCTCTCCTAACTACCACACCACACCAATGGGAGAACGTTTCAGCTTTCGTCACATTTAACGCGCATCGCTGCCCTACACGGCGGGTCTTTAGTGGTACTGGACTCGAACTCGAGCCAAGGAAAGCCACGGTCCGATACCTATACTACTCGTCTACCGCGGCCATACATTGAGAGAGAGAGAGAATTAAGGAGATAAATACAGAGATAGAGACACACACACTCACACAAATGTAAGAAGTATAATCCAAGAAAATAAGAAGGTAGGCTGAGAGAGAGATTTAACTCATACGTATAGATATTTTATAAATTTAAAATTATAGTCGTGTAAGCTACATTTTGTAGATGTTTAAGCTTTGTCAGAATAATTTATACAATGAAAAATAGATGAAAAATCTTCATTGTCAAGTATCATATATATATATATATATATATATACGAAATTTACTAGCATGTAAATTACCTAAAGCAGTCCAGTATCAAATCACACACTGGATGAAAAAAGTTTAAAAAGTATTACATAGAAACAAACCAATTGATTTGGCAATACCTCTATTCATTGTAATACTGCTTTTTAGCAACTTTCGGGAACTCTAGTTAAATAATAATAAGATAAAAACGAAGAAAATTGATCATGCGTTTCAATAAAATGAAAAAAAAGTATAACACATACTAAACCTCTTGGCAATTTTGCAAAAAAATAAGCATATTGTATGCAATGTTTTTTTTCAATTTCATCTCAGAGAATGTGTTTTTTTTCCTTAGATTGTTCAGCTGTACCCCTCCCTCAATTGACATTGATCTTTAAAACTAACCAGTTTTAGTTGAATTTTATTTTAAAAATTCCCATTATTGTCTTATACAAGAAAATGTCATGGAAAAATATTCAGCTGTGTTTTATTTTGGATCTATAAATTTTATTTAGAAGCCCTAAATTTATATTTTATTTACTTAAAATACTCCAAAATACAGTGAAAAATGGTTTTCTGATACAACATAATGTATTATATTTCATTTTTAGAAAAAATATTCAGGTCTAAAAACCCATTACATCATTACTAAAATTCAAAATTTGTTTGCATGTATATGCTATTTTGCTTTGTAAAAAATGCACATTTACATAAATTTATTTTGTGGTAAATACATTCTTAAATATTACTTTCATTAAATTACGAACTAATGATAGTATTAAGAGAGTATTGTATTGTACAATAATTGCTAATAAGAACAAGAAGAAATAAGGATATAAAACAAAACGCCAAGTTTGTTATTTTCCGAGTGACACACACACACAAGCTTCACTAATTCCTTAGAATAGCCACACATTTAGCAGCTATTATTCATTTTAATCATGGATATCCACTGTCCTTAATAATAATATTTTGAATCATGTATATTAACATGAAAATTTGAAATTGAGAGCATTTTAACTAGGAGAGAAATCAGTAAAAATGTAACCCACTAATTTGTACGTTTGTAAATTACTTTTTCTTTAAACAAAATTAAAATTTTAGCTACTAAAGTATTTCTTGTAATGTAGATAAGATCTCCCACAATAATTTAATTTGAGAAAATAAAGAGTTTTAGAGGAAATTGCATTATATATTCATTTAATTTGATAAATACAAAAACTAAGCAATTTTCCTTCCTAAATAAAGTAAACATATATATTTTTTGCTTGGAATTAATTGTAATGTATGGCATACTTTTTCTGTATTCTACTTTTTTCCTTGCATCAATATTCAAATATTATTTACGAAAACAAATAACTCGATTCTTACTTGAGATTGCATTTGATATTATATTAGATTAATGATACTAATTAAAGTATTCAGTTATTTACTCTAATGACATGTAATTACTATTTTAATTGATAAACGTAACTAATTTTTAAAAAGATTTTGATGACATAATTGGATAATTTGAATAATGAGTAAAATACAACAAAGATGCGTTTTATTGACTCATTTTTAGATGTGTAGAAGCCTAGTCTCGCATTTCCTTTTGACAAGATACGTAATTATTTTTACTCAGTATACACAGAATTACTGTGGTTTTCTGCTTATATATTTGGATTGAAATAAATTTTAATTACATAAATAATGATATATCATTAAAAATTTGTATTTATATAAACTATATAAATTATATGAATAATTTTTACTCTTACTAGTTACATAAGAACTTGTTTTACTTTTTCATTTCATATATTAAAACATAAAAAATTGCGTATGCTTCTTTGTTATATATGGCATACAAAAATTGCTTATGTAATGTTTATTGATCATGCAAATATTAGTTTTTTTATGAAGAATCATTACATACATATATTAATTTATTTTCCCATTAAATACAAACTATAAGAATAATTAATGTTATCCACTAAGCAAGAAGCAACAAAGCATTTTTGTAAATACACATTTATTATGATACTATGTATTTATTAGTGATACAATAATATATATATATATATATATATATATATATATATATATATATATATATATATATTTAAATATATAAAAACAATCACAATTATCAATTGAAAAATTGAAATATTTGAATCCTATAATACCAAAACACTTCAGAATATCAATGGCGAATATAAAAGATAATATTCCATCGTTTTCAAACAAAATTAAAAAATTATAAAATAAAATAAAATTTATAAAATATCCAAGTGCAATCTCGGACTTAGGGCCGATAAGTGGGGTTAAACTAGTTTGATGTGGCGCCAACCTTCCCCCTATTGCAATTTGGTAAGTTAATTGGAAAATATCCAAATTTCAAAAAAAAAATTAAAAATTAAAAAGTTAAAATTAAACCATTATACTTTAAATTAAAAAGTTAAAATTAAAATCATTATACTTGAAAAATAAAACTATTCGCCATCGCATTCTGAAAGATATTACAATATTAAAATTTAAAAACAAATTTAAAATTTAAAAACAATTTAGTGCATAATATAAGTGAACCATCAAACGCCCAAGATGATGCACCCATCTTCAAAATAGTTGTATAGGTAGAAAAAATAAATATTTGAGATCCGAAAGTTCAAATCAAAAAATATTTGAGATCCGAAAGTTCAAATTAAAAAAATATCTTAAATCAAAAAGTTCAAACAAAAAATCCGAAAGTTCAAACTAAAAAATCTGAAAGTTCAAGCTAAAAAATCTGATAGTTCAATCTAAAAAATATGAAAGTTCAAGCCTAAAAATCTGAAAGTTCAAGCTAAAAAATCTGAAAGTTCAAGCTAAAAAATCTGAAAGTTCAAGTTAAAAAATCTGAAAGTTCAAGCTAAAAATCCGAAAGTTCAAATTAAAAATTTCTAAAAACCGAATGTTCACATTAAAAACTTAATATATTCACAAATGAATAGAGTAAATCATTAAAAACTCACCAAAGAGTATCCCATCAAGAATACTATCCATTTCTTATAGCATTTCATATTTTGCTACAACATCTAACCAATGCCATGTCAATCCAAACGAATCTTGATCCAACACAAGAGATTGACCACTTGGCATTAGATGCAAACCAGACCACATGTAAAAATCTTGCTAGATTGATTGGTCATAAATGTGTGATTGGACATATATATAAATGTTTAATTGGCAATAAATAATTTTAAAGTGTATATATAGTCGTGTAAATATTGTTCTAAGTGTGTGTGTATTAAAATGTATCCTGTGTGTGGAATGCACAAATTCTTCACAGCTAAACCACTATCAAGCTGACTTTGTGGACCTAATGTTGTGTGGTGGATTTGTGCATTTATGAGTTTAAAAATATATTTAAGAAATATTTCTGATCTATATATTTTCTCAGGAAGTTGATGGGATAATAATTTTGTATGCAACATAATATAAATTTCTGGATATTTTTGAATTTATCAATATTGTGCGTAGTTAAATTATTATTTCTCATCAGAAAATTTAAAATTATATTTCTAAATACTGATATATGTAGACAACTATTGAAGTTTGGTATCTTTATGACACAAATTTAAATGCTTCCCTTTTATCATATATATTGCTATATAATTTGTTGTCAATAATAGTTAAATCCATATCTATATAAAAATTCAACTTTGTTTGAGTTAAAATTCGTCTGTATTAATTTTAGGTATTCCAAATAAAAATTAATGTTAGGTTT